>WAAG01045006.1:3229-139157 GCA_013390105.1 Tichodroma muraria
CCCGCCTTTCCTCCCCGTTAGCGCCCCCTGCAGGCGCGGGGGAGGCGCTGCCCCGCCGCCTCCCGGCCCCTCGCGGGCTGTTCGCTTGCGAGGGATCGGGAAATGAAAGGAAGAAGCTGTGGGGTGTTTTTTCCCCCTAAATATGTACACAGAAGTTAAGTTTCTAAACTTGAGACGCTGCGTTTCTGGGCGTCGATATGATCAAGCTGATTGGCTTGAGTGAAAAGTGACCTGACCTCACCACAGCAGGCAGGTGGGTTGGTACCCTTTACTCGGTCTTCTGTATTAATTTAATGCTCATTATTTTGAAATTGATACGCATTCACTGCCACCTCCTGACAAATTATGAAATGTTTTTTCGATTAATCAGCAAGTTGGTTTTTGGTGAGAGGTACTTCAGGACACCGCGAGCAGCAGCACTGAGGGCACTTCAGGGAATCACCGCACGGCTGGGGTGGGAAGGGAGCTCTGGAGAGCATCCTGGCCAGCCCCTCTGCCAAGGCAGGGTCACCCAGAGCAGGTGACACAGGGATGCATCCAGGTGGGCTTGGGATGCCTCCAGGGAGGGAGAATCCGCAACCTTCCTGGGCAGCCTCCTCCGTCACGCTCAGCGCAAGGAAGTTCCTCATGCGGAGGTGGAACCTCTTGTGATGCAGCTCATGGTTGTTGCACCTCATCGTGTCACTGGACACCACCGAAAACGGGCTGGCACCATCCTCTTGGCACCTGCCCTTGAGACATTTGCATGGATTGATGAGATCCCCGTTCTTCTCCAGACTAAACTGTCCCAGCTCGCAGTCTCTCCTCCTCAGGAGATGCTCCAGACCCTGTGTGCGGTGTTTAGAGGAGGATTGAAGAAGGGCTGTTGTGGTGTGCTGCCCCATTACGGCCACCTGAGCTGGTCAGTGGTCCTCAGCACCAGCTCTTGGCTAAGCCCAGCCTAAAGGCATCCTTGGTGTTTTGAAACATAATCTTCCTTGTGTTTTGAAACATAATCTTCCTTTTGGGTCACTGACACAGATATGGCACTGCTGTAGCTCCAGACTGCAGGCAAAGTGGCTGCAAATCCAAAATCACGTTGGAAAAGTTAAACGCTCAGCCAGCACCTGAATCCTCTGTCCCTTTATCTCGTCTCCAAGCCACTCTAAAGAACAAGCAAGCAGCATCATATCCAAGAGGTCTCAGAAAGGACCTGTGGTTTTCTGGAGTACTCTTTACTGCCCCGTAATGTACAACTGAAAATTTTGTCTACCCAGAGTCGTAGAGATAATACAGAAATAAATAATAGACAACAAAGCTTTTGGGTTTTATTGCGGCAAAATTTAAGCATAAATATTTAATGTCCAGTAATCCCATTAAAGACTAAGACTTTTTATACTTTCATAATCTGTAACTGAGCAGAATAAAATATTTTGTGGAATCCACCCAGTGCCTGACTTGGTCTTAACAGAAAATGGAAAAAGAAAGTGCCCTATGAAATATGAAGTGCTGCCTTAGTGCAATGAATTTACAAAACATTGCTAGAACATAACACCTTTGTTACTAGGTTTATTCTATTTTTATCTCAGTAATATTGTCATAAAGAAAAAAATACAGCTTCCTAATCAGAATGATAATTCTCCAGTGATTTCAGCAGCTCTCCAGATAAGCATAAGCCAAACATTAAACTCTGAAGCCATATAAATAGCTAATAAATATTTACTGAACACTAAGTACCTGACAGTCTCCATTTATTTCACTATGAATTTATCTTATTTATCTGGTCACATATGCCTGTGAAGGGAGTCTAGTTTTAGATACCTATGGAAAATAGGCCAAAGATTGCAAGATGAGAAGGATACAAAAGAATGTGAGAACTGAAAAATATGAGTAAAGGAACATTTATTCCAGTTAAGTGTGCCATGATGTTTGGGCTAAAATTGTCTGTTTGTCAGGACCTGAAGGGACAGCAGAGCCTGAAAGACTCCAAGTGAAATATCCCAACTTTGTAGGTATTGAGCCACCAGCACTGCCAAGATCAGACAATTCTGTTGGTCAGTGAAACCAGTTGATGCTGGGTTTGGAAAACCACATGGCATAAACACCAAAACCCATGGTAGATTGTGTGGTAGATTCTTCTAAAATTAAATTGTAGAGCACGTGCTGCTGAGGTTTCGTTCTACAGCTTTGCCCTGAGCTGCTGATGTTGCTTTGCACAATTCCTTATGTCCCTTTCCTTATCGTGTGATGAGGTTTATGGGATGGGACTTTGGAGATCCCTTCATCTGCATGGTAGAAGTACACACGAGGAGGAGGAAGGAGAGGGTGGCATTTGAGGCAGAAGGTGATGAAGTTGCAAGCAGAAGCTGGAATGTACAGGATTTTTGTGTTTCTACTTTTTTTTTTCTTTTGTTTGGGTGATTTTGGGGTAGTTTGATTTTTTTCTTAGAAGAGCTGTTGATAAATATGGTTCTGGAGTCAGCTTGAAGAAGAGATTTTTTTGTAATGAGGGAATGTAAAGGAGGGTGTGAAAGAGCATGGGAGTTACAGAGAAAATCAGAATAGGAGAATGGGGGAGGAAGTTGCATGAGGAGGAGTTGGGCAAGAGGAGTGAAGCAGGTGGGTAAAAAACAAGAGGAAAGACAGAACTGTGGAGTGTTTTCGTATAGTATATGTATCTATGTATATGAATATGTGCATATATATATGTTAGAATAAGCACAGATGGAGTAATCAACAACATTTTTATGCAGAACCCCCCAAATTTATATTTTTTGGCCAAGCTGCAGACAGATGTTACTGACCAGATGGACAGAATACACTCGGTGACATTGGAGCAACACCCACCACATTACCTCATGGTAAACTTGATTTTATTTCTCCTTGTTTGTTCTCTTAGGATTGAAAAGTCCTGATACTAGCAGTGATTTTTAAGTCAAGAAAGGTGTTTCCATTGTCTTCAATGAACCTTTGGTATATGACAAGTCTGCATGTTGAAAATGTGTTGGGACTGGTTTCTTTTACATCACCGTGAAAAAAAAAATCAACCAAAATAGCCAACACTGGTTTTCTGTAGCAAATGGAATTGTTAAAATGTAATAGACTAATCTCTTGTGTCTTGTGAAGTTGAGAAACCAAAGCAACCCTGAAATTTGTAATCCATCGAAGGTTGCATCTTGTTCTCAGGAAAAAAAAGAATTCAGTGGTTTTGTAGGGGAAAATCATGAATATGGGACATTTGCCTAGACCTTGTAAAATGAACTATGCATAAAACTCTTTATTAGCTAAAATAAAGTGGAGCACTCTTGAAAGAATGACTTCCAGAGAAACATGTTAGGTGGTTAGACTGCAGCTCAGTGGGGGATGGAGATGATGCTGTTCTGATGTGCTGTCACACAGTAAGGGCCTGAGGAATGGAGGTAATAACCCTGGGCTTAAAAGTTTATACTGGGAGGAGGAAGTGAGATGAAGCAAAGCAAAATCTGACACGCAAAGGGAAAGCCTGGCTTAACTCTTCTGGATGGAATTAATCTTGGAGCACAGATGAAGGTGATTCTTGAATGTCTTTTTGATCAGCAGTGACAGGGACATCTGCACAAGAGAAGGGCATTTTCAGTGAGACACATGATTGTGCTGGCAAATCTTGGGTGCTTTTGTTATTCTTGAACACGAGACTTCACAACAATGAGAACAAGATTCACCATGAAGAGCTCGATTTTTATTTTATAATTTATTTAATCCAGCACTGGGGTAAGTAAATGAATCAATTTTGCAACTCGTTCAAGCCAGAGAAGAAAATTACATGTAGATTTCCATTGTTTCAGATGTAAAAAGAAACATCTAAAGATGTGAGAAGAAGCAGATCTCACCATAGAGAGTTCACTGTGGAGAAGAGTGTACTGTTTTCTCCTTTGGCCTACTGAAATCAGAACTGCTGCCTTTCATGGGATTGATCTTCTTTGATGGCCTTGTAGCTCCTTCTGGAGCTGGGGTTGTGGTAAAGTAACCATCCACAGGGGCTTCCAGTGCCTTACTTGAGACCAGGCCTTTAAAAGGGAATTTTGCTGAGAGGAGCACAGAACAGCACATTGTATATTGTCATAGAACCTTAAAATCATGTAGGTTGGAAGGACTTTTAAGATCCAGCCCAAGAGAACACTGCCAAATTCACCATTAAAGCACATCCCTAAGTGCCACACCTACCTGCCAGAATGTTCTGGATGTGGATGTTCAGCATTTGTGCTGCACTAGGACCTGCATTTTCCATTTCTCCTCATTGTCTGGCAAACAGCCCGAAAAGATTAAATACAGAAGTGTCCACCCAAGAAGGAACAGATGGTCTCTCCCTGTTCGTGTCATCTCGTGACCCCTAATGACAATGAGGGGGATTTCTTGTGCAAAATCCTGGTTCTGCTGAAATCAATGAGAGTTTACCACTGACCCCAGTGGGGACAGAATTTCACCTCTTAATGTTTATTAGATGCAGCATGCAGAAAGCAGACTCATAGCTATAAAGGCTGTGACATTTTATGGTTTGGACTCTGCAACCACTCAAGCACGTGCTTAATTTTGCCACAGTAATAAAGTTAAGCACTAGCTAAAGTGTTTTCAAGGAGGGGTCTCTTTTACACTTGAACAAGTCTATATTTCATCATAAATCAAGAATTCCTCCCCTTCAAAAGAAAGGGATTCTGCATGTGATCATCAAATTGTTTCTACTTTGCACAACAATTTCTTTTTATTTTCAGTTTTTGTCCAAAAAAGGCAAAGGGAGAGCAAGGAATGAGTACCTCAGCTGAAGTGATGTTGCTCTGGTGACATTTGACTTAACTCATTTGAAATGGATCCAAGAGGGAAATACCAATTTTTCAGTATTAATTCTAAATACTTCAGACACTGGTTATTTCCTTAAAAAAGTGAAGATTTTGCACAACACTTTACAGCCAAAATCTTTTTGTTAAGTTTTTGAACTATTGTGGACAATTCTTCCTCAATTTGTGTTGTTCTTCCTATCGGGGAAAACTCTTCTACTTTTACAGATAGCAGTATTTTTGTATTTGTTTCCACCTAATTTTAGCCAAAGCACATCAGGAGTGTAGCAGAGTGGAAGTCCAAGAAGAGGCATTCAAGCTAGATGAATCAGACCTGAAATAAAGCATAAAATTTTAGTGGGATAGCACTTAGCACATGGAATGACTTACCTTAGGATTTATGAGTTGATGCTTCCCCATTATTACCAGTCTTCATATCAGGGGTTTAAGAAAGAGAATGTGGGTGTGTGCAGAGTAAATCCTTTCCCAGGGTCTGTCCTGATGCTAATTTGTTTTGTTCCCATCGTGGAAGGAACCAAGCAGAGGCTGAACTTGGGTTTGATTTGGTGCACTTGCCCCTTCACCCTGCTTGGTGAGGGAAAAGCAGGAGAGCATTTGCGACACCTGGAAGAGGCTGTTCAGACAAGGATGGTGATGGTGTGGGGTGGCAACAGAAGACCCGAGAGCTGGAAGGGAACATGGGGTGAAGAATATTCCTTCACCCTCCCAGCTGTGCTTTCCAGGAGCCTGGAGAACACTGAGGGAAGGAAAACAGGGACCCATCTGGCTGGTCCCCGAGTAAGAAAATACAAGAGCCCTGGAGTTCAGCTCTGGAAATTACTGGTTCTCAGGAGCTTCTGGGTTACAATAATGGAGGTTTTACTGAGCTGTTGAGTTGTGTGTTGAAAAAACAATCCTTCAGCTTTCCACTAATTTAGTTACCATCTGTAAGCTGTTTAAGCCATTCCCCTTATTTCACTTTCCCCATTGAATTTTGCTCTGTATGCTTTTTCTTCATTCCACCTCCTACACATGCATGTGTGCAAGGCTCAGAGAAGCACATAAGTGTGTAACTGTGGATTTTCTATGGAGCTGGAAAACACTACTGTCACTGACGTTCTCTGTGGGCAGAACAGGGCAATGTTACATTACTGTAACCCATCCACAGACTGCTGGCATTTTGCTGGGGGGACCCGTAGCCTGTTCCTCACACCAGTGTATTTTATATAAACACAGAAAGAGCGAAATACATTTAAAAAAAAAAAAAAGTGATTTGTGCTACAAAACTCCAACTCTGGCATTTGTGTAGATGTCTGAGTTTTATTCTGTACAAAACTCAGTTTGCTGCCGGATTTCAGATTTCAGGGTTAGCATATTAAAGTTGTCCTTAGCTCACCCAGCTGAGCATCTCATATGTTTCATGAGATTCCCCTGGAACTCAGGGGCATATCAGTTGTCGTGGCAAGGCATAGTGAGGTGAGTTAATTAGTAGCATTCCAACATATCCTGGGCTTTATTGGCTAGTAGTGAAGAACCCCAGAAGAAGAAAAGCACTGTAATTGTGCCAGATCCATCCTGTGTTTCCTATAGTTTCGCTCTAGAATTTTTTTCATACATATAGTCTCAGTGCCAGTGCTCGTGGTCTCTGAAATTAAAAGCATTTCTCATAAAAAGGGGATTATGAAATTAAAATATTGCTCGTAAAGAACACATTGATCCTCACTGGGAGGATGACAGACATAAAAACATCAAATTACTGATGTCACTAAATAAAACTAATTTAGGAGATAACAGTACATTTTTAAGCAAATAGTGGGGATGTATTAGATTTACAAACTGCAAGAACTTTCCTTCCCAGTGTGCTCATTCTTCATTTATCATTTTATAAGAAAACCCCTTAAACTAAAAGTAAGTCTCATACAAATGTCACTTGCTAACTTTCTTGCTAATCCAGAGGAAATATTATCCTAGTGGTCCCTGAGGTCCAATGTCTAGGTGTTGGATACATGATAAACTTACTTGAAGCTTTCTCAGTGAGATATAGTCCTCTGGAGACAGCTGTGGATTTAATTTTTCAAGCTTTAGTATAACCTAACCTCTTAAAAATAAGATTTAAGTTTCCCTTGTCAGGTCACTTAAGAGTTTCTTCTTTTATTCTACTTTTTTATTTTATTTTATTTATTTTTATTTCCCTCTGCTACTTGCCCAGACTGTTAATCCCCAGCCTCTGGAGGAAACATTTAACCATCTCAAACCTTTCACATCTTGATCATTTTTTGGTTCCAAAGGACAACACACATACATTTGGCTTTTGAATCATTTTACTCTGAGACTTTATCTAAAAAGTATCAATCCAAAGCAATTTCCAATCTTAATCATGTAGGTTTCTACATCAGTTCTGAACAGAGGTGGTTTTTGCAATTTTTGAGCCACTCCTCTGTGTAAAAGCAGTATTTCACACGAAGAGGTGTGTTTCTAGTCTCTGCAATCCATCTTCCTGTGTGTTTATGCTGTTCAGGAGTTGAGTTTAATCCAGTTTTCTTGCCCCTTGATATTTATCACTTAGTGTTTCAGAAACAGTAAATTTAATGTTTCAGGGCATGCACAGAATTTAACTGGCGAATTCCTGGTCTTGAGAAACTCCACACAACTCAGAGACAGGTTAAGGATGAAGGCTGATCAAGTCAACAGTGTCACAGACACTGAAATGTTTCTGAAATGCAAGGGATATTATACTCCTGATACTTTTACTGATCCACAGAAAATGCTGCTTACAGCTCCTGACGCCCCTCATCTCCCTGCCCACACACACTCACAGGCTTCTGCCAGGCTGTTCCTTCTCAGGAGCTAAAGGTGCCAGAGGTCTTTCAAAGTCAACTTTTCTTTTTTCCTTTCAGCTTGTTTTGCTTTGACTTCCTGAGGAAATCAATTTTATCTTGCCTTACCTATCCGTGCATTCATCAGGTTTCTTCTCCCTCCCTCTTAATAACCTCATGACACATTGGCCAAGTGCAATCACCACTGGAAGACGTGCAGAGTCTGCAAGTTAATTAAGTTTCTAGAGGTTTGTGTGCTCTGGCTGTCAGGTAGATGAGGGAGAGACCTGTGGTAAGGACTGTGCTGAGGGAGAGTTAAGCAGAGTTCAGCTCTTTGGCAGCAGTGAGGGGTCAGTCCCTCCGTGCACACTCTCCAGACAGACAGACAGACAGACAGCACAGAGGAGCTGCTGGCCAAGCTGTCCCAGAGCAGCTCCAACCTGGCTGCAGCACAGGCAGTTTCTTGTCCAGGGTGGATCTTTCCCGACAGATGGCAAGTGAGAGGAGCTATGGAGCTTATTTCAGATGGAAGCAGAAAGAAACACATCTAAAAGAAGCTCTCACGTTGCTCTGTGGCTCAGAACAATGTATTTCCCAGTTTAGTTCTAACAGGTCTGACTGAAATGATGTTCACCACCACTGCTGTGCAATGTGCTGCTGTATCAGATCAGGGAAACCCAGTCTGATGTTTGCCATCTGAGCCAACAGCAGGGAGGGATTCACAGAGCTGCAGATCTGAAAGTCTGGATCTTTCCATCTCTGCCCCTGCAGAAAGAGATGCAGATTGAGGAGGTTAAATGTCTCTCTTGTCCATGGTCTGCACACAGCACTTCTTTCTACAGCTCTGCTGTTACCCATTGCACTCTCTTCTTTCTCAGGGTGGAGCTTCTCTTCTGTCAGGATGTTCACGTGTTGAGTTGTTATTTTATGGATTGGGGATTTTAGTGAGGTATGAGTGGTAGTTGGTTGCTGTAAAGTTATTTATTGTGTGAATATATTAGTTTGAAGGTGAAAGCTTAAAATATTAGAGTCTATATAGAGTTAAGGTTTTTGGTTTGCTTCAAATAGGAGTAGTAACTTTTTTGGTATAAAGTTCTAAGTCAAGTAGTACTAGTATTTCTTGTAGATTTCTTTGATATAAAGTCTGAGTAGGAGAAGCAGTAGCTGTTACACTTTTTTTTTCATATTTTTTGTCATTTGTCTTTCTTCTGTGTGTGAGAGTAAAGGTAAGTAATAGTGAGTAGTGAATAGCAGTAGTCTCAGATGAGGGTTTTAATCTTAAATTATCTAATTAGTTAAAAACATGATTTTAAAACAATCTCTCTGCACTTATTAAAATTATATTTTAAAATGTGAAGGGTAGTTAGTTCTTATATATTTTTGCATATATTTGCATACTTTATTTATTTGTGTTCATGCTTTATCTGTTTACATTTATGGTTTTATCTAAGAATGTAAAACAATATTCTGCTATGTTTTAGTTGTGAGTAGGGAAAGTACTGAACTTTTAACTGGAACTTGGGGTACTTTGTTTCTACTTAGGAAAGTATGAAATATATTCTTACTTATTTAATACTAAAACTTAAATTTATTTATATAGTTTAATATATTTCAATTTCTCTAAAGGTTTTGATTTAAACTCTGCATTCCTTTCTCCCTCTGAGTGACTCAGAGGGAGTCCAACCTCCTGATTTCCAGCATTCACACTCCACACAAAGGCTGTCCCCTCCTGACATCACCACTTTCATGTCACATCACCAGCGTGTGCCCTGGTTTTCCCACACTGGGGGGGGCTTCACGCCTGGGCCTTCTAAGAGTTCAGGAAAATCCCTGGTCTGGCTCTGTGCAGGAGCAGCATGGAAGTGCTAAGAGCTAGCCAAAGCACATTTCCTGCCTAATGGAGTTAGGCTGTTCCCTAAATCTGCTGCCCGTGGCTGCCAGACACAGGATAACGGGGCAGTAGCTCTGTGGTCTGCGCAGATGGGTCAGTCTCATGCCTTAGGTGGGAAGGATCCAGCTGAGAGGAAGTGGAAAGGCATGTTTTTTCTGGCAGTGTTGTGTGCAGAAGGAGCTTTGATGGTGCGGGCTGCCATCTTTTGCTTTGGAATTGAAAATAAATCCTTGAGAGACTTTGCACCAAAGCATTTCTGGCAGTTGCATGCCAGAGCTGAGGGACATTAAGGCTAACTTATCTCCCACTTGCCCAGTTCTCCCTGAGGGGTTTCTCCATTGCTTTTTGTGCTGTTTCACGAGTGTGCAACATCCTCTTTATCCCTGCTCACCAAACCACGATCCCCTCTGATCACTCCTTAAAACTTTCTTCTTATGTGCAGGCTTCAGTGGCCGAGCCATTGGAAGGGGTTTCCAGAGCCCCTTCCTCCTCGGTTCGAGCTGTGCCTGCATTCCTAAACCGAGCTGTGGGGGCATGGGAACTGTGCACACTCCCATGCATCAGGCTACAGCAGACTTGGTGCTGCATTTTCCAAACCCCACAAGGCTTCCCACGCAGCCAGGAGGAGATTTTTGTTAGCTTTCACCTCAGAAAGCAGCTTTACCCTGCGCTCGAGCCAACAGAGGGCAATAGACTCAAAACTCAATATTGAAAAGAAATGCTTTTAAAAGATGGCTCTGAGCAGCTCAGCCCTTCCTGTATCTGGAGTCACGTATCACAGTGAAAGGCGGCATTCCACGCTGGACCTAAAACCTTCTCAGGCTCCATCAATTAAACCACCACATCTGGGGTGGAAGAGGCTCAGCAAGGAACTCTCACTAGGGTTCAATGAGAACCAGATGTTGTGGGCACAGCTGTCATGCTTCTTATCAAGAACAACAGCAGCCCCTGCTGCAGTTTCATCAGGAACCCTGCCCTTCCTTCCCTTCATCCTCAGCACTACTGAGCGTCCCTAACCAGAACCAAACAAAATCGTCACAGCCAAAGTGTTCTGGAGTCCTCCCCAAATATTGTTATTTGTGTTAGCATACTGTTTGTGGATCTCCAAATCAGGGTCCTGCTGGGACTCTCACTGTGCTTGGGACATGATCTTCAAGCTGCCTGTCCTACTCAAGAGTGGCTTCACTCACTCCCTTTATAATGTAATTTAGTGTTGGCACCAGGGCTAGAAGGATTAGAGGGAAAGAAGTGTGTGTTCCCTCCATAGGGATAGAGCTCTGGCCAATTTCAGTTCCATTAATTTGAATATATTTACCCGTAGGGCTCAGATGCCGTTCTGTCGCTTTAGATTGAATTCCAGATTGCTAAATTCCAATTGTATAAACAATAACAGATTGCTGCTGTGACTGCACCCATGAAGGCGCATGGGAATTGTGCAGGATATGCCCTGAAGGCTGTGAGTCATCCTGACCTACAAGCAGTGAACTCTGCTTTGTAAATGTGGTTCAAAGCAAGGGTTTCTCCTGAGACATCAGAAGTCCTATCCTCCCAAGGCCGGGTCTTTGCCCAAGGACTTGCTTTGCTCTGCATTTCCTTGCCGCAGAGTGATTTTGCAAGACTGACCAGTCTGCTGGAGACATTATTCTTGTTTGCACTTGTAAATGATAGACTGAAACCAAATCTACCTGAATCTGATTACAAATAAACAAATAAAAAAGTAGGAGGGAGATAGCCCTGCAAACAAACCAAAACATTTTGTTTGGCCCAACACAGAATTTTTTTTGTGTGTGAGAAGAGGGCAGTATTTCAGTTTCTCATCAACCCAAAGTACTTTTTCTTTTTTTGTCAGTCAACAATCCATAGTCAATTCCACAGTCAACTCAAACCTAAATTATTTCCACAGTAATAATTTTGAAAACTGCTAAGTCTGATTGGACCCATGAGCGGCGTTCAGGATTATGAGTAAGAGTTCTGGACCTCAGCAAGTCAGACAATTTGTGCATCCACTGTCATATTGCTGTTTTCCAGCCTGACAGCCAGACAGGGGCGTTCACTGCCGCTCTGAACGAGCCACCGAGGCTGCAGCCAGAACAATCCAGGCAGCAGGCAGTTGTAAAGGCTACCAGCTGCCTTCCAACCTCGCAGCTGTTCTTCACTGCCCTCAGGACTGCACGTGTGCTCTCTGCCCGTGCCTCTTCTGTCGACATCATCCTGTGGTTCCCAGGAACTCCTAAAAACCTATCGTCAAAGATAAAACAAAAATTACCTGCTTTAACCGAATCTATTCCTGACAGCATAAGCCAAGCATGAGTGGAAGGGAGAAGAATGCCTTTCTAAGATAAAGAGAAACCTTACAGCAGTCCTGATGGCTTGTCTGTGGGGCAATTAGATTGCATACCAGGGGTTTTGTAAGCAGAACACAGTCATTTAGAGGCAACACTGACCCTTTGTGATCTATGTGATATGTGCAGCTTGTGCACGTGTTTTTCTGATGTGTTTCAGAAGGAGGTGTACAGCTCAAATCTGCAGAGACAGGTAGACCTATGAATATAAAAGCAAGTCCAACTCCTCTTTAAATATCCTGATGCTCCAACAAGCAGATCTGCCTTGGATCTTGCAGCAACTCATTGTAAGCCACCGGATACCTCATTTTAAATGGACTACTCAGGCAGAGATGAGCTGCAGGTGTTTTAACAAGAAGCCGCTCGAGCTGACCCCTCATTTTAATTTCTGCTAAACCTCTTGTCGCAGAACTGCCTGATCTCACAGGAAGTCACACAGAGGCACAATTTGCATACCCACATAAACACAAGCACATTCTTATTTTAGACCAAAAGCTGTTCAACACAGTGATTGTCAGGCATTATGGATGTGTAGACTGCTATTTTAGTTTCGTTTACCCCACTTCATCCAGAGCTCTGGATTCTCCAGTGCCCCTACCACCAAGAAAAAGGCTGGGTAGCTGGCTTCAACTTCAGAAAGAGTCAAATGGCCATTTGGGAAAGGACACTAAGGTTGAAATGTGGGTTTGCTCACATTTCAGTAGTTACACCACACGTGGTATGGGTTATGGGTGTCATCGTGCCCGTACTCAAATCCCACACTTCTTGTTAATGCAGATGTGGGATGTGTAGTAGTGCTTGAATTGTTCACAGCTTCTGGTTAGACTGATACTACACCTGTTCAGAATATGAGCTGAGGAGACAGCGTGAACCACTCATGAGTTGTTCTTAGCAGAAAATATTAATATGCTGCTGTTGACAAATAGAAAATGAAGCATCCACTTCGTGAAAAAAAAAACCAAACCCAACCCTGCTATTTATGTGCTCTTCATCAAGCAGATCTGGGCACAAATCTGTTTGATCTAAGCTTTGACAGCAGTAGGGAGTGCTTTGAAAGTGCTTTAAAAGACTCAGTGCTCCTGAGATTCACTCATTTAGCTGCACCAGGATCTGAGGACCAAGGTGTGTCCGCAGCAACTCATAGAGTTACAGAGCTGCAACAGGGATTTAATCACACACAGGTAAAATAATAGAACTAGTGTTTATGCAGCCTTCTGGAGATCTTCACTCTTTTTGTGTAGGGCAGGACTACTGTGAGTCAAACCCACCACTAATTTATCTGAAAGAGTTATAACTAACATTCACCCTGAAAAACTAACCCTGATTTTTTCAGAACTGTTATTTCTGACACATTTATATTGGGTGAGAACAGTACCATGGAAAGACAAGTGGGGGTGTCACCGTGGCCAACAATTCTTATTTATGCCATCTGCTAAGAGGAAATCTCACTTTGCTGAGTGAAACCAGGATTACCTTTGGCTGTAGTGGCACCCCCTGGAGCACACCTCTCTGACAGGACGAAGCAGGGAGATCTGCATTAAGGACACAGCCACTGCCAGCCCGGGTGACTGTTCCAGCCCCCAGACTGTGGCACGTGACAAATTCCCACATCAGCTCCGAGTTGGACTAGGGAACTGATCCCGCTTAAAAGAAAATTAAGTCTGTTTTTCCAAATAAGATTTATTTGCCTTGGTGAAGGCTGCATCACCTTTGTGCTGTTCTTAAAAACTTGGTCAGATATTGGTCAGGAGGTTGCAGTGCTGCTGGGGATGTTGGGCAGCCCACTGGTATTGGGAACATCCAGCTTCCTGGCTGTGTTTCTGCAGTGCAGCGTACTGATACTGAAGACACCTGGAAAAAACAGCTGGAAAAGGGGAAACCTTTGCTTGCTAGAATCACAGTTTATTAGGACTCACAGTTTGTGCAGAGGCACATCCATGTTCTGTCTTCTGGCCTTCCTCTTCGAATGCCCTGCACTTAAGAACTAACAGTGAGGAGAGACACAGAAACAAAATCACCCTGTAAGACGTAAGAGGGAGATTCTGGATAAAATCTGAGTTCCTTTGAAGTGAAAGCTGAATAGATTAAGAAAAGTACAATTGAATTAAAGCCATTCCTTTTTGGAGTGGATATAGTTTTACTCTGGCTAAGCAATTTCCTGGTGGATTCCCCACCACCACCACCACTTTCCAACACCTGCTTGTTTCCGAGGGCGACGCTCCAGGGATAGCTGTGAGCCAGTGCCAAGAGCCAGCATTTCTCACTCCCCTCTCGCCTGCCTCCGCCCCCTGCCACACACCCCGATATAGAGTGACAGCACACTGCCACAATTTAAATGACACTGCCTCTGCCCCCTCGGAAGGACAGGTCCTCCAGAGAACACCAGCCGCAGCAGCTGTCCACTCTCCCCCCAAAAAAAATCTTCATCATGGCCTATAAAGCAGCACATTTGGCCTTTAAGTCGCGCTGGCACAAGACAGATGAAGAGCTCTGTCGGCACAGCATGTCCTTTGTCTTGCACAAAGCGATCCAAAACGACTTCTTCAAGTGTTACCTCTATCTGCTGGAAAAGCTTCCCCTGGGTGAGTAGCTGTGGGCTGGAGTGTCCGTGTGTGCTCTGGGAAGATGGATCGTGTCAGATGGCGGAGGGCAAGCAGTGAGGAGGAGGAGGAGTTTTGAGAAACCCAGCTCAAGAGACTGCAGTGCTCGCTGAAGAGCTTGGAACTGTGTCTCCCAAATCCCTCTAAAGCAGCAGCCTGTTGTTTCACCTAAATACTCAACAGATTCTTAGAGGAGGGCAAGGGAAAGGCTTGCAAGGGTGACCGAGAAGTTTGGTTTCTGACTGACCGTTCCTATTTTTGCCATCATTTGAATAAAACATGCTTTGACCTGTTTGGAGCTTGGAAGGACAAATGCAAGACTGGCAGAGCTGGCAGGTGGTTCTTTCTTTTGCCTGATAACCTGTTTTGTTGTCATTCTGGGTGTCCTTAGCTCTGGTGATTGTAGTCTTTTCAACAAGTGCTCCAAAGGTAGTGATTTAAATTTTTTTTCAAGAGCCTTTGTTACGCAGATCTCTGCAGCAGATTGTCTAACCTACTGTTTGCTCTCTAGGAGGAAAATTCTTCCAAAAATTTGTTTACAGACAAATTTCAGTGACAGCCTCTGGTACAAAATGCCAAGAGGGATTGGTGCATTTTTTTGGGGGGTTTTTTAAGATGTAGAAAATGAACGCTTATTTTCTTACGAAAATTTGATCCTGAATAAGAAACAAAATTTCCCTGTGAGAATAAAGCTAAAAAGTAGTCTTGACTTGAACTTGCATTACATCAGCATGTGCTGTTTTAAGCAGAATTATTCTGTCTACACTCAATGACAGAACTGTAGGAATTTTCAGATGGGAAGGATGAGCCTGTGCAATCCGTTTAAGTGAATTTTTGGGGTTTCCTTTCTAATTGAATGATCCATTTAGGAAAATCTCTCATTCCAAAAGGAATATCTTACCTGTTTGTGTGAACTGTGCAGATGCCAGTGATAACTCTGCTCAAGAGGCTAGAATTTATTAATCCTAAAAAAAAATTCCATGTTAATCTTAGTATTTTTAATGTGGCTTTTAGAATGCAGCAATATCTGCAGCTATTTATAATGAAACATGGAAGATGAATACTCCTGTCCCTAGTGGTAGGTAGCTGTGAACAGTGGAAAGGAAGGAAAGATGGAAAGGAAGGGAAATCAATTACAGTTGATTACAATTACATGAAATCAATTGCATGCTGAATTACAATTCAGTCGATTGATGGAATCCCATGAAGTTGAAGAAAATGTTTTTCTTTCATTTGTTTTGAAAATAAACACAACTTATTCGAAACTGAGCAGGATTTCCTACAGTGTGAACTGTAAGTACCACTACCTCATTTTAAGGTTAGAAGGTACCATTATGAGTATCTGAATTAGAATTGAGTGAAAAAATTCCAGCATCGTGCTTGTAACTTTTCTGGGTCACAGTATGTATTTATGAACGCAGAAATACCTTGGTTTAAGTGTTTCAAATGGCTGAGAACCCATCAGTCACCATTCAGCTGTTTCCAGGCCTAATTGCTTTACTCATAAACCTATACTTATTTCTTGTCTGAATTTTATTTGAATTTCCATTCCTGGCCAAGAGGCTTTATAAAATATTCCTGTCAGACCAAAGGTCCCCTCTGCCAGGCATTTCATGACCTGACTCATTAAAACTTAGCTAATGATCTTACAAGCCTATTGCCAGCTTATCCAAATTACTTTGACTCCATGGAAGATGGACTGTGAGCCCAGCCTTCTGTGAATATGCAGCATGTCTCTTACTCCACGGTTATTGCCAGGAGGTAAAAGTGGGCATGAGGCAGTTGGAGTGGCTTTCACATGCTGTGAATACACATCCAGGGAATTTCACATCCTGCTATGATGTCAGGGTCTGGATAGGGGGACAGTCAGGCAGGCAAAAAATGTTCGGATGATTGGCTCAGAGAGTTGTGGTCAAATCTTGAACTCAGTGGAATCCTGCAAGGGTCTGTCCTGGGACCTGTCCTGCTTAGAACCACGGGATGGTTTGGGCTGGAAGGGACCTTAAAGTTCATCTGGTTTCAGCCCCCCTGCTGTCTTTACCAGTTAGCCTGGAGGAGGTGAAGGGCTGTTTTATGCTCACATCCAGAGACTGCAGCCAGCTGCCAGGACTTGCCTGCAAGCTCTAAGTCAGGACTGCCATCCAGAGGCACCTAAACAGGTTGGAGGAAAGAGATAGTAGCAACCTACTGCCATTCAAATCCACTGAAATTCCAGCCCTGTGTACCTGGACTGGAAAAACCCTGGGCAGCAACACCACGTGTCTGGGCAGGGAGTGCCCTTCTGGGGGGGTTTTGGTAGGCAGGAGCTGAATGTCCTGGGAGCAAAGGCAGCCAACAGAATCCCAGGATGAATTTACAAAAGCATGGCTAGTTGTCTGAAGGAAGTGATGATCCCCTTTCCTGCAGCAGTCATTAGACCCTACGTGTAGAGCCTTGAACTGCCCGTGCAGGAAATGACATGGAATGAGTTGGAAGACCCTCCGTGTGGGGAGGGAACAGGAGCACGTGTCCTGTGAAGACAGACAGAGGCATGTTCAGCCAGAAGAGAGACCAATGTCATCCTGCTAGTACCTTCAGGAAGGTCATGGATAAGATGGAGCTAAGATCTGCACAGTTGTGTGTGGCATGAGGACAAGGGCTGGTGGCCAAACATCAAAATTAGTCCAGACTGGCTATAGGGAAAGAAAATCTTTTTATGTGAGGACAGTCAGGCATTGGAACAAGTTCCTCAGGGAAGTTATACAATTCTCAATCACTGGAGGCTTTCTAAACCTAGCTGTCTAAACCCTGATGAAGCCCATATGACATCATATCTGTCCCTGCTTTGAGCAGCAGTTTGGAACAGAGATTTCCTTAGGTCTCTTTCAACTTGGACTGTCCTGTGATCCACTGCTGTTCTGATGGAGAGGGCAGAACGTGGCAGGTCTGAACATCTCTGCATAATGACAGTTTCCAGCTCAGTTCAGAGTGGACCTGAGCAGAAATGAGCTGAACTTCTCAGGCTTCAAGACTAGAGCCAGATATCTCTGTGTAAACAGGGTCAAAGGACTAGAGCAGCACTGTGACCTAGCAGGGAAGTTAAGCGTGTGCTTAACCCTACTTAGGAGTAGCAACACTGAAACCAAGCCTCACACTGAATCCTGCGGTGCTGCCCAGGGTCAGTAAGGTCCAAAGCTTCTTTCCAACTCTGCTAACTCCACGCTTCCCCCCCACTGCATTGCTGGGTTCAGTGGTGGAGCTCTTCTAGGCGTGTTTACTTAGGAGCTGAGCGTATCTGGTATCACAGCCTGTTAAGAGAAACATGTCACTTTTACAGACCAGGCTAACATTTATAAATAAAAGACATGAGTAACTTCAGGCCCTGATCCAACAATGTACTTAAATGTGTGTGAGAGCCCTTAAGCCCAGTGGACTTTATTGGAGCTACTCAGATGCTGGAAATTATGCACGTGTTTACACGGGCTGTGGGACTTGGTGCCAGTGGGCTGAGATCTGCAGTGGAAAACTGAGAAGATCCATCCCTGGAGACAAATATTCCTGCGTGTGAGGCACGTGGCTGTAAATAAAATCTGCTTTGGGGGTGGGATGATGTTCATCCTCTATAAAACAGAATTTACGTGGTACTCAGACCACAGTGGAGAGGTAGATTCTACCATGCACACAGATAACTATTTTTCAGCTGATGCACAAAGCAGATGTTGCATTTAAAAGGGAGCACTGAGCCAAACTGGAATTAGTTCAGTATCTTGCAGAAAGCAATTGGAGCCACAAAATAATGTTCACAAATAAAAACTTCAAAAAAATTACTTGCAACATTTACTTCTGCCAGGGAAATTTAGTTGAGGAAGCCCTGAAGTCAAGAACTGTAAGTCAGCGTACTGCAGGTTGGGATTGCACTGCATCTTATGTATTAAGTGGTCCTTTTCTTTAGAGATTTAGACCAGATGCACTGGAAAACAACATTTTTAATTGATCCATAAGAAAATATGAGAGAGAATGTTTTGAACTTTGCAGGGCGAAAGGCTCAGGTGGGTAGTGTCTGTCTAGTCCACAGTGGTTGGCATTCAGCTGTAGATCACCACTCTGCATCCAGACTGTGTTTGCAGTGACTGAAAATTGTTGATGTCTCATGACTGGAGTGACCTTTAGGGAGACAGTTCATGCCCTCAGCCTGCTTGAGCAGTGGGTTTGCTTCAACCATCTCCGCTTGGGAACCTGCCAGATTCAGATTCAGATTCAGCTGAAGGACAAGTGTGCCATGAAAAATTCCTTCTTTACTGGAAACACATTTCTGACTTTAAACCTTACAGGTTACCTGCCTTAACACTGAAAACCTCATATGTTAGACAGCTGCCTGCCCTGTGATGTCTGAGGAAGTTGCAGCTTGCGTTGTTCTATCCTGCTTATGCCCTACTTTACAAAATTCATTGAAGGCAGGCTGTGTACCCATAGCAGGCCTCACAAGTATTTCATTTCCTGATGCTTGAGGCAGTCCCACACGGGTCATGGAAAGGGAGGTGCCTATGGCTAGGCAGGTCCTGTGATGAGGGGGAGGCAAGGCTGCAGCACTGACAGCCACCAAGAACATGTGGTGCTTCTCTTTCGGGGTAGCTTCCTGCAAGCTGGCGTGATGCCTCAAGTTTTAGCTTTCATATTTTCCAGATTCTGTACTGCATTAGGTGTGTAACTCTGACCTTCATATAAAGTGTCAGCGAGCTCTCCTCACAGTTCAGTCAGACAGAACAATCCTTTTCCAGCCCCACAACCAAGGACACCGCTGCAGCTTCGGGCCCAAAAAGTGCAAACAGCAGCAAATTGAGGAGAGCAATCTGGGAGGATGGGACTGCATAACCTGGAGCTGGAATTGGACAATGAACCCCAATATGGAAATGGACCAAAACTCATGAAAGTGTGAGAACTCGTGACTTGGGGTCCATCTTGGGTGTAGCCACAGCCGAGTCCTTGCACTGCCCAAGGTGTGTCCTGTGAAGGCCTTTTAATAAATCCCTCCTTTATTCTTTTAATACTGTCCAGCCTCTGTTCTAGGTAGGCTCACAGGCATCAGGCAAACCTCCCCCTCCCTGTGGTGCTGCTGCTGGAGCCTGCATGCCAGGCACAGCTGCGAGGCAGAGCAGAGGTGAGGTTGATTGGCTGTGTCTGGAAAACTGGGCTGTGCATTGGGAGAGTTGGCAGCGCTGCAAATTCCTGAGAGGGAGGAGCAACACTGAGAGAGCAAGAGGTGGAAATCACCTCAATAGATCTCACACAAGTAAGGCTTGGACCCACAGGAGAAAACTTTGGGAACAGTGTCCCTCTTTGTATTGGCCCGTGTCCTTGCATGCCCTGGGGTGGGAGACATGCATAAAAACATTTTTGCACAGTTTAATGCATGGAGAAGCCCCTGTGGATGCTCACCCAGAGCTCGTTTTGGATGCCAGCACGTAGGGCAGGGCTCTGGGGCCCCAGATGGCCGGGAGGAGCTCAGTCAGCTGGTGTGTGCATGGAAATCCTGGCAGGAATTCTGCAAGCCTGATATTGGTTCTGAGTGAGAAATGTGAGAGCACACACTCCAGATCTGATATCCTGAACGCCATATCATCCCCATGTGTTGCCACAGGTCAAGCTCACGTTTTGAGTAGAAGGACTCTGAATATTTGTTGTTCATGCTGTCTTGGTGTGCAGACAGCCTGTAAATGCCTTTCCTTTCAATCTAGAAAAACGGGATAAATTCCTGTCCCTTGACAGGTCCATGAAACAACCCCTGGAATCATCACTGGGTTCTCATATGGAAGATCTCGCAAAGTCAACATACAGGGATTCAGTTCTGTTCAGCAGACAGGCTGACCTCTTAAATAGAGCAAAAGGAGACACAGAGAAGACAAGATGGTGACACTTCTGGATGAGGACAGAGATCCCTTACTGGAAAAAATCCCAGCCACCAATGGAGTCTTTTTCCCAGGCTCTGGGAGCCACCCTGGCCAAGCTGTGCTGGGGATTGGCTGCTGCCCGCTTCGTATTAATTTCTTCAGCGAAATGGTTTCTTCTGAGTATGTGAATATAATCAGTGGAGTGTGTAAAACTCCCAGGTTTGACCCTTGCTGGGCTCGGTGCTTCTTGTGGTATAAATTTCTCAGGCATAACATAAATGTGTAATGGATTAAAGCTTTAATAGTATCCGTTCAGCAGTTGACTTAAGCAGGTGATGACAAGAGGGGCTGGTAATGCTGCTTTTGTTGGATGAGGGATATGCTGGGCATGCTGCTTATATGTAACCCAATAGCACTATTCTGTTCCGAGTGGTCCTTGGTGGTAATTATTCCCTATCCTACTTCCTTCGTCCCCCCCTCATTTGCCTCCAAAATGTCACTCTCCTGCTGAGGATGGGCAGGCACACACTTATCATTCCCCGCTGAGTTTGCTTGCCCTCAATTAAATACATTCCAGGCTTATATTCAGGGCCTCTGGCCTCACTCTCCTCCTCTGTGTGGAGGGCATAATTCCTGTTCCCTGGCCTGCACAAGCCTATTCAGCCCCTTCCCAGCAGCAGCTGGCAGTGCTCCCATGGATGTTTGAAGATGCAGGGACAAAGAGCTGCTCCCTGGTCCTTCTGTGCAGCTGGCAGGGAGCTCTCCTTCTCTCTTGTCATGAACTCTCAGAAGGTGTTTGCAGCTGGATCGTTTCCAGTTCCTGAGCTGCAGCAAAGCTGGTCTCACACTGCAAGGTGGTGCTTGCAAAGGCTTGTTCCCAGCGTGACTCCGTCCCTCCTCCTTGCTTGGCTTTCACTGTCAGGCTTGGAGCTGTGTTTTTTGGTGGGGAGTCTGTCACACCCACAGGGGAATGCCTGGGCAGTTGTGTGTGTGCACACATGAGACAGAGATGATGATTTCCGAGCAAAATTTGTAGCCTGCCTCAATCCAAACTTTTGAGCTTTGAATCCACACTTTTGATGTGCTGATGCACATCGAGTACAGAAAAACCCGGGGTGTGGAGGATAGGCCTCAGTTTTTGAAGAACAGAGCAAAATAGCCCTTTATCCAGCAAAACTCACAGGTTTTAATAAAACGGCTTCAAAACAATTGCTGTATGTTACCAGCAACGCAGCCAAGCAATGAAAAGGAACATCCCAGCCTCTGGCACACAGGAACCTTTCAGTATATCACCCACTGATTACCTTGCTCCTTGACCTGTGCCAGATGAAAATTTAGGACTGTCTCTTCTAAATGGTGTCCCTCCTGTGTACTCATTTAGGCCTGAGACTACCATCTGCTGCTTAGTTCAGCTTACTTGCACTGCCACAGACCATACAGTATCACTAAAAATAAACCAGAGCAAGTGCCTCATTCATCCACTCTCTTCCTGGTGCACTCTCCATGCAGCTGTCAATAGCTGGAAAGCATATCTGGAAGTCTGCACAGCAGTTAGGTCAGTGATAGCAGAAATGATGACCCTGCATAGTAGTAAATGCTGCCCACAGCTTTTCCAGGAAAAATCAGACCACTTGATGTCCTTGGCATGTGTGTTCACTTGAAACCTGAAGTGATTTTTCACTGACACGACTGGAATGACTTCTGAACCTGGAAAGCACCGAATTTGCATGAGGGGGGCAGGGTCCCGTCAAGGCCTGGTGGGATTCCACCGTCGCTTTAGAAACAGGTTTGGTGTTTTGAAGGCTCAGCCGAAGTTTACAGGTCTTCATCAGCGTGCCCTCCCGAGCAATTAACTAAGCCAGAAATATCTGTCACTGACAATAAAATGGTGATTTGTGTGCTTGCAGTGAAACTTTACGCTCTGACAAGTCAAGTCATCAACGGGGAGATGCAGTTCTATGCCAGGGCCAAACACTTCTACCGGGAGGTGCCCGCCACGGAAGAGGGAATGATGGGCGACTACATCGAGCTCTCCAACACAGACGTTGAATCCTCCCGGGAATTTCTCAGGAAGTTTGTTGGGGTGAGTAATTTAATCTCATCTTGTGCCAGAAGCAGTGGTGATGTGTCAAAAATGTGGCCCAGCCACACCTGTTTTAGATGGCACCGTGTGTCACGTTTGATCTGCGGTCACAGGTCACCACTGTCGTTGGGTCTGCCAGGTCGTTCATCAGCATGAATACACATTTTGCCTGGCTTTACATCGTTATGTACCTGTTTTATATCCTTTCCCAATGCTCCCAAGCTGCATTGAGGATTGTGCAAGGAGTTCTTGTATCTGGGTTTCAGTGAGGGATTAATTCTGAGTGCAGGACTGTGAACTTTCATGTCCTTGTTGGCTTCAGTGGCAGATTTGTCTGTGCAAATTCATGCAGTCCAGTTGGGAAACTAGCTGAGACTAAATGCCCAGTTTCTGGTTTGCATATCCATAGATATTTCTGAGAATGCTACAACAAAACCCACCATCTCCCACACATTGGCAGTATTTGGAATAAGCTACACATCAGGCAAAATATTTTTCCTTAAACATTCCATTGTCACTGAACACCTTTTCAGGCAGATTGCTGAAGGTCTCAAAACATCTTGAAAGATCTGCTTTGAATCTGCTTTGGCCTGAATTGCAAGGAGATGCCAAGTGGGATTTTAAGAGCAGTATCACTTAGGTCTTTAGGTTTCTGAAAATCCTATGGAGTCCTAGAACTGTCTTTGGAAATCTGAAAATCTTTAGAAGTATGGCCTGATGGTTTTCTGACTGCCCTTCCCTCTTCCCATGGAAGGAGCCCACTAAATCAGCTCAACAACAGTATTAGATGTTAAAGAATCCACAAACAAATTTGTTAAGTTCCTCTGCTGACAAAATGACTAGTTCTATATAATGCTACCATAGGTCTTTAATTTTCTGCTCAAACGTACAAATTTGGGATAGCCAGATGACCTTTTTTTAGCCTTAATGATCTACTGTGGGAAGAAAGCTCAATAGGGTAATTAGATGTTATATATGGGAAAAAAAAAAAAAAAAGGACACAGTTTAAATGGATTGGGATGGAAAATGAGTGTGGCTTGACAGCAGATAGAAATCATGCAGAGCAGTGAAGGGCAAGTGATGGCAAAGTTTGCTGTACCTGGTAGAGGGAGACTTTTGGGGGCGTGAGCCAGCAAAACACAAGTGAAGAGCTGCATTTTTCTATATCAACAATCATTTGTGGTAATGCTGAGGCAAAAAAGGCTTCTCAGAGCCTGCCTGTATCACGCTGTCAACAAGCACAAAACGAGAAAATACAAAGGAGGTTCAGCAAGGAGCTGAACCTGGTGGTAACGTTTCTGAATGACGTTTCGAAAACGGCATTTTCCGAAGAGAAATGAAATGCAGTCGAGGCACATTCCTTAAATTTTATTTAAGTCTTGTTTTAAGGGCATTCGTGGAATTCAAGTGGTGCATAAGTGTGTGCTCAGGGGAAGATTTCACCCTTCCTAGACATCACATAGATGCAGTTTCCTGCAGCAGGTTTGTGTCACACCGTTACACTTCCTCCCCTCCAAGACCCCAAAAAGGAAAGAAGTACAGTCTGTGACAGTTTCACATGCCAAAGAGGAATCATACCCAATGCATCAGCTGTGATGACAGACACAAAATACTCCAGAGCAGAACTCCTACTCCTATAATTAGCCAGGGATAGAAAGGATACTCTGAATGGCCAAGATCAAACAAGAAAAAAATAAAAAGAAACAAAAAGTAGTCTGCACCTTTTGCTTATTCTGATTTAGTTTGTTAAAGCCTGTCCTCTGTTGAGATGTAGTCAATTGATTATGTTACTTATGGTTTATTTTCCTTTCTTACTACTGAAATTTGAATCCTTCTCAACCAGATAGAGATATTTAGTGGCTTTCTGTAGCAGTGACTTTATAGTAAAGCTAATGAACTGTCTTACCAAGTTTATGGCTCTGTGAATATTTTTTTTAACCCATAAGGTGATCAAGATAGAGAAAAAAACAATCTGCTTCACCCTAATGTACCTTCTCTTTTTTTAGGAGAAGTTTAACAAAATTGGAAAATAAGAAAATTTGTTTCAGATCAACTGAACGAAATTTTTTATTGTTTCACCCTCTGAAAAACTTTTCCCTTTGTTTTCAAGCTCAAGTCAGTTCCAAAATAAAAAATGCTCTTTAGAAATGAAAAGTTGACAAGCTTGGTTTCTTTTTCCCTTGAAAGTTACGGGAAAAAAAAAAAAAGTACTTTGACGTTTTCAGCATTCTTTCACATGTTTTTTTGGCTAAAAAATATTCTCTAGATTTGAAATACCAGTTTCACAGAGAGTTTTATTCATTTCAGACTTCACATTTTGGCAAAACCAGTGCTCCCTAAAAACATACTTGCCCAGTTCCACTCAAATTACCCCTCCTGAGTTAGTTTGGCTGGTGTGGAAATGCCACACAGTGACATTTCCCTTCCATGACTGATGTTGCATACCTTCAGGTACGGCATTTCTTAGCGTGATCCTTAGCACCACTGTAAACTGAGCTACAGATTTCTTTACCATTGGAGAATTTATCTTGCCCTGGCACATGGAAGGAATTACAGGAAGGGACTGAGGGCTTCGCTTATATTTCGGCCCGCCTCCTTCGCGGGCGAGTCGAGCGGAGTTGAAAGTGCCACTGTGCTCGAGTTAAGAGGTTTTATGTGTGTGTGGGCAGAACTCAAACCAAGAGCAACATGGCCTGAGCCAGCAGTGCTCTGCAGACAAGCTCCAGGCTGTCTCAGCTTCGGGGTTATCAGCACAGCTACAGCCCTGTATTTATGGCAGCGTGCTAATGCCTCGATGCCCACACAGCCCCTGGGTTTGCGAGCGCCTGATCCGGAGGTAGTGAGTAAAAAAGAAAATAAAAGAAAACAAAGGAAGCATTAATTCAGCGTCGGTTGTGAGCTGTAGGTGTGTAAAATATTACAGATGGAGATTATGTTGACTTTATAGCTCCCTCTCTGCCCTCAACGCTTTCTCCCTCTCTTGCTCCCAACTCACCTGCATGATTGGTTACTTGCTGAGTGAAAACTTCTTGGAAGTGATTTTTCTCCAGTTTGATCAGGGTGATAGAAGAGATGTTGTTGAAAACATGCTTTAATTTATTTTTATTAATTAAATTATTTATTTATTTATTTTATTTATTTATTTAGAAGGAAAACCACTGTGATTTTTATCTATTTCTTGAGCTCCGATTCCTTTTTTGTTGTCCTATATAGCTTCACTGCCTTTCTGCTCTTCCAAGATCTGAAGTAGCACCAGGAACATATCCCACAGCTCTTTTTTTCCGAATGAAATATATGAGTTATATTTATTTAGCTTTAGAGAACAATTTTGGGGTGTATATGTGTCCTAAAGGACAGTGATTCTGAGTAATGGGAAGCAAGTAGTCAGAGGAGCAGTCAGTCTCAAATTTTGAAGCCTGTTCTGGCTTACAGTTTTCACTTATACTATTTTTTTACATAAGGAGTCTGATTTTCAACTCAATTAGACTTTTGGGAAAATGTTTGCCTTCCAAAGAAAATGTTAATACTCTGTCAAAGCCCTGAGCACTTCCAAACTGAAAATATATTAGCTGAACATGGAATTATGTCAACATTTTCATTACGAATGGAGCCGTGGTGTTTCACAGGGCTTCTCAACTGACTGCTCGAAGCTCTCACTCCTTTTCAGCAAAGTGTGGGATCGAAATTTATCTCCCATGACTGTTCCTTTCCTTCTTCTCGATGGCCCACAGAGATGTGTCACCAGAGGTCCTTGCTGTGGCATGTCATGGGAGATTGAATTCCCTGTTTTGAGCGAGGTACTGTTACTGTAGATTCTGTGAAACACAAGTGTTGAAGGAATTACCTGGCTTTTTGTCGAATTCTGTTGGTGGCTTTGGTAAATCATCCCAGTTTTCTCAGCAGCATTCTCAAAGATTTTCAGTTAATCCCGTCAGTGCTGACCTGTATGTATCTGCCAGCCAACAATATGGAAATCCACCTTGTAAGGATCCAAGACACAGTTCCTTCTCCTTTCCTGAACTCCTTGCCACGTCTTAGTCTAGTCCTCAGTAAAAGCCACGTGCTCCTAAGTGCAGCCTGTGGATGAGGAATGGCTCCCATTTTTCTGGCTAACTACAAACAGGTAGTCTCCAGAGCCCAATAGGGTTGAAGGTCTGTGGACTCGTGCACACATCAGGAGATTAATCTTCCTGGGCGTACAAATTGGGAGCAGCAACCCTGGAGGCTGTGAGAGCCCTTGAGGGCCGTGTGCTCTTTCTACAATTACTCTGTGTAATCAGATGCTCACCCGGGCTATTCATAGTCATGTCATTGGCAGTGCTGTCCTCTGACCTTAATAATCTACTGAATTACCCACTGAAGCCAGGCCAAAAAAGTGTGAGTTCCGTGATTTATGCTTGGTTCGTTACAAAGGGGGGTCTCCCAATAAGCAGGAAGAGCAAGACTCTTCCTGGGCTCATTGCCTTTGAGTGCAGTGAAGTTGCAGCAGGACTTTGGCCCACAGCTTTCACTCCAACACTCAGTTCCAGAGGACAGGGAAAAGGTGTTTACACTTGCTTTAATATATTGGTTTAACAGATAACTTTGGCCCAGGGAGCTCCTATCCCCCAGTCAGTGCATGTGTAGACTCAGAATTTCTGCTTTACAGAACAGCAGCAGGCTCTTAAGAGCCATTTTATAGCTAGAATGGAAGCTTTAGGGGTGAAATACAGCTTTCATTATAAAGCTTCTTTTACAGCACTTCATTATTTTCTCATAGTCACTGCCCTTGTGCCACATTTTTTCATGTCTGATCTCTGTCCAAAGATGACATTTATGAAGAAAAAGGAACAGTTAAGCAAAATCTAGTCAATCATCTTTCTTGTCTCTATGCCTAAAAGAGAAATTCTGTATATGCTCCAGCCCAAACTTCTTGAGTTGTCGGAAGTTGCCTACCACTCCAAATCTTTGTTCAAACACAGTTTGTTTTGAGAACTGCACTTTGATCGCAGGGATTCTGTGTAGCTGCAGAAATGCCCGTGGCCACCTCAGGAGTTCTGTGCTGCAGAAATTACTGCTTGCATGCAGTATTCAGTGTATGCTTCCTTTCCCATTAGGCCTTTACAGGGCACAGAGCGAGGCTCATCCAGGCACGTAGCTGCCTGTGAGGTGAGAACGTCTAAGGCTGCAAGGACTTTTTACAAAGAGTAGTGGCTCTTCTGAGAAACCTAGGAGCTTGTGGAAGACTCTGTCTCTTCTTGCACCGAGCAAAATCTTCCCGTACAGCAGTAAATGCAGTGAGAAGTCCCAGCAGCAGCAGCAGCAGCCGGGGAATGCGACAGCCCAGCTCAGCTCAGACAGCTCAGACCCAAATCTGTGCTGATTCTTATCCATCTCCCAACAGCCTTGCAAAGATAACACACCAGTCTGGCTGGGCACGCAGAGGGTAACACGGTTTCTGCGATATTTTTTCCCAGGTGATGTTTTTCGTATCTCAAATAATTTTCTTGCATCCCGCAGGGGGTGGGGAAAGCTGGGACCAGCCGCGCCCTGGACTGTGGCTCTGGGATAGGCCGGATCAGCAAGCACGTCCTGCTGCCGGTTTTCAAGAGTGTGGAGCTTGTGGATATGATGGAGAACTTCCTGGCTGAGGTCCCGAACTACCTGCAGGGCAAGGAGGACAGAGTAGAAATGTATTACTGCAAAAGCCTCCAGGAATTCACACCGGCCCCACGGAGATACGACGTCATCTGGATTCAGTGGGTTTCAGGTTAGTTCTGCGTGATCCTTCTAGCCTGACATCTCACAGAATAGGCAGCCTGTGCTCAAAGGAGGCCCTCAAATCCATGGGACTGCTTGCTGAAACATCATGGGAGACTGCTGAGGGTTCCCCCCAAGCCACATGCACAATGGGTGCAAATCAAATTGGGTTTTTCCAGGTCGCGTGTTGGAGAAACGAACCAGTTCCTGGAGAGCAGCCTGCATGCAAAGGTGCAGCTCAGGGGGAGGCCTTATATATTGTTGTGATAAATCAGCTGGGACTCCATTTTCTTCATGCAGGAAAAGCCAATTCTTTATTCACACAACTCATTTTATGTAGTTTTTACAGACCTTGTGCTGAACTGCAACTGGCTAGTAGTTTTCTTGCTATTCAGTTCATTGGTTAGTAACTGTTATTTTACCTTTCCATCGAGTCTCTCTATATTTGGTTTGTTTACCTATTTTGTTCACTGATTCCCATAAGGCAGATTTCTTGTTTATTGCAGGTGCAGTTGTTTTTCAGCTAGGAACAGTTTGTTGTGTTAACAAACTCGCATTCTCAAGCTATTTTTGCATGGGAACTTGCAACTGCACTTAGAAGAAGTGACAAGCCAGCTATTAATTTAGCAGAGCGAGGCCTGATTTCATAAGACCTTTCTTTTATAATTCTTTTACCCGTCCACAACAATATACGGATTTTCTGGAGCAGGAATCCTCTTTCTTAGTTGCCTGGGGTGCAGAGAGATACACGGGGCTGACCACACTTGTGAACAGTGGTTTCTGAATCTGCTGATCATCCAGAATTGGAGGTATTTCAGGAAACAATCAGGAAAAAAGCCACAGTGGAATCACCAATACCTGTAAATCAGGTCAGCTCTTACTACGTGCACTGATGTTTAGCAGACAGGTTCCCTCAGCTAGGTCCCACAGTAGCCCCTCCTGTAAGAAACATCTGCTGCTTCTCCTGCAGCCGCCCCAGTGAATGCCCTGCAGCATTTAGAGTAATCACATAATGAGGGCTACGTACCTTACCAAAGAAAAATAAAATTCTGTGCAGTGGAAAGAAGGTTTTCTCCTAATCTGTGAACGGAAGTGTCCACGGTGCAGTTTCAGAGGGCAGAAGGAATTACTGAAGAGGAGGTCTGAACAAATTGCTTTAGACCAGCGTAATTTTCCTTTGTATTTTTGCTTTTCTTTAATAATGAGTCATTGCAGTAAATGTAGCTCCTGCCTCACCTTTTGAGCAAATCCAAGTCAAAATGAGGAGGAATGAGCTTAGACCTATCTAAGGCTGTGCTGGTCAGATATGTGGCTCCTAACTAAGGGAGCACATCATATTCTTAGCATAGACACACCTCTGAATCTTCTTCCTCCATCAATGTCAAGGAAATATGGACTCATCTTTATCATTAATCAAACTTCTACTCCTATCTTGAATTTGGCTGATATATGCCAACAAATTCATTTGATGGAGCAAGGGCAGGACTGCCTGCTAGAAAGCAACTCCTTGAAGATCTCATTTTCTTAAGAAACTACACTAAAAGCCAAGTAAAGAGAAAAATAAGTTCCAAATTAGGTGTTCAAAAGCTTCAATGAATCTTGATAATGAAACCTTGATTTGTCTTATGCATGCATAAGCATGCATAATTATGGCAGACATTTTGTAAAAAAAAGTAGAAGTGTAAGCTTACATTTCATCTAGAAATTACCATTTTCCTTCAACTTGAAGGGTTTTTTAGGTTTTGGGTTTTTTTTTTCTTTTTAAATTTTTTTGTTGTTGTTGTTAGGAGTGGTTAAAGAAACTTGACATGCTATGTCAAAATGTGGTTTTGAAATGCCAGCTTCCATTTATAAAAGTTTAAATCTTCCATCAAGAACATGAAATAGATTAACTAGAAAATACAGGTGATTATTTTTTCCAAGTTTTTCATTCAGTTTCTGATCACCTGTCCTTGCTTATTCATGTTAGATGTTTCACACGGGGGAGCTTTCATTTTGCTCTTCTCTGAGCTCTACACCACTGTTCTCAACAGAACTCCTGATCTTTGAGAGTGAAGGATAAGAAACAGAATCTCAATAACATATTGAAAAAAGCACTATTTAAAAATATATACATATCTGCAAAAATCCCATTGGGTATGGAGTGACATGAGGAGTTTAGTTGGCATTGTGGAAGGTCTTGCATTCTTTGCTGGATCTTTGATCCAGAACTCCTTTGATGGAGTGCTACAGTGCTACACAAAGTTACAGAGGTTTTTAGCAGTAAAAGACGGAGGGGACTGGGATTATCTAGTTTGATCTCCTCTATATCCTGTGCTGTTTTATTCATTCCTTTACCCTTGTGCTAAGCCGGTAGTTTGTGTTCAATTAAAACACATCCCAAAAGATTCAACCACACTTGGTTTGAGGACTTCAAGAGGTGGTAAACCCCACTTCTGTTGGTATTTTCCAATGGGTAATTGCTTGCACTGTTAAACAGTTGTCACTTATTCCCTGTATGAATTTGTCTGGCTCCAGCTTCCTGCCACTGATTCTTATTACTACTTAAACCATCAGATTAAAGAACCCTTCAGCACCCACTATTTTCTCCACTCTCCTCAGTGGCTTCTGTCCACATGTGTTGCTGCTACCAGCATGGATCCTAAATATTGACTGGAGTTCGTATTTGTTGATCTTGTTGTTTTGCCCAAGATTTCCTAGTTAAGTCTGGCAGGACTAGAACAATAACTTTCTGCAATGAACAGGCTCTGGAGACTCAGGTCAAGGCACCGTTCCGGCGTGTCTGAACGGTTAATAGCGAGCGACTTTCCATCTTTTCACCTGCAGGGTATCTGACAGACAAAGATCTCCTGGAGTTCCTCATCCGCTGCCAGGATGGCTTGAAGGATAACGGTGTCATCATTCTGAAGGACAATGTGGCCAGGGAGGGCTGCACCCTGGACTGCCTGGACAGCAGCGTGATCCGAGACCTGAACATCCTGCACAGCCTCATCGAGATGAGCGGACTCAGCATCCTGCGGGAGGAGCGGCAGGAGGGCTTCCCTGAGCAGTGTGTCCCTGTCTGGATGCTGGCCATGCAGAAGGGGCCTGGCCACTCCTGACTGCCCAGTGAGGCTGCAGAGACTGGGCTATGGATGAGCCATGGGACTGGGAAGGAGAAAAGCACCTCCTGCAATCCTCCTAACCATGCGCTGCCCCAGGGCAGCAACACCTGAAGGGCCAGGAGAGAATGACAGAGCTTCTCCCAGGAACAGTCTGCTTCTAAATCCTACCTTGCTCCATCATTCTTTCCATTTTTAAAAGCTTTCCTAACCTCCTTGTCAGATCTCTCCTCCGTTAAGCAGTCAATGCTGTACAAAACTCATCTAATGGAAAATAATTAGGTCTGAAGTTTCTGTAGTAGTTAATACATTTCGAGGTGTTCTGTATGAAGTGTTAACAAGCCTGGTTTTTACCACGGCACTTGAGTCTTCTTGGAATTTAAGAAGGATCTGTCAGATCACCAAAGCAGGAAATTCAAGTAGCTTCTGGAAAACTTCACCCAAATTTTGACTGTCCTCTCTCTACCTGTTCTTTAAAATATTTAAGAATATAAGGGAAGTTTTATCTTTTTGTTGGAATCAGATATGCAGGGTTCTTTTGGTTGGTTTTTTCTTTTGTTTGTTGTTTTGTTGGGCTCTTTTTCACCTCTGTCAATTTGGACATTAAAACAACCTGGTTAATTTTCCATTTTTAGGAGCTACTTCATCTTCCTGATGTTTCTGCTGTAGAACAATAGTGGTGCATAAGGGATTTCACACTCCGGGGGAAAACTTGGCTGACAAATATCTGCATGTTTGCATTGAAATTTTGTGAAAAGCTCGCCCCACATATTACATTCTGGAAAATATTTTTATTTTTTTTTCCCAGAATGTTCACAGTGGAAACCACTTGAAAGCCTGTCTTTATTATTCATACCACTGTACATTTCTTTCTTTCCCACATTCAGAACAAATCTGGCACCATATGCAGAGCTAATGGGATTTCATGGAGCGTTAATAGTGAGACTGTAAGAAGAACTAATACAGTATTGTATTAATTAACAACTGTGCTAAACTGCAGAGAGTGTTAGTGTAACCCAAAAGCTATGATTTATATTCAAAGAGCAGCTGTATAAGCCTGGATTTGAAAATACTGACATGCAGCCCATCTCCTTAAGGCTCACAGAAATTAGACATTAAGCTTCTTGTCCTCTTTGTAGAGGCACAGAAAGTGCTGTAGAAGGACAGAAGTTCATTTTGTAAACAAATTCAGAATTTGGAATTCTGCTTCGTTCTAAAGATGTGAAGGGGTAATTTTGAAATTTGTTATGAGGGAAAGCTGCACAACCACAGTTTAAAATTTTTTATCCAGACAAAATCAAATGTTTCTTTTTAAATTGAACTTTTAATATAATTTGCATTTAAAATGTTACCCAGGCTTGTTCCAAATTTTAGAAATTAATGATAACATTAGAAACGTTCTGACTCTGTCAGAATTTTTAGCACGTCTTACTCCCCTGAAATGCAATCCTGGCAAAGCTTTTCAGACTTTGTAAAGAGTTGCACTATGACAAATCTCTCTGTGCTAGTGGAAAGGAGTTCTATAAAACATTCCTCACATGACAGCAGGCACAATTGGCTGTGTCAAATATTGTCAGCTGTGTTAGATTAACTAAAAAAGAAGCCTGAAGATAACAAGATAAGGGAGCCTCTCAGCTGGATTTTAGTACATATTGCTGTCCTTTGATAACAAATCTCCAATTTTGATTTTAATTGCATAACTCATCTTCTCTGGCAATATGTTTGCACATGTTGAGAATTACCAGTTTATGGCAGAAGGCTTTCTGCCATCAACTCTCATCCAGTAACTCTTCTGTTAATGTTCCATCACTAATTGTAGCATTAAGGAAAACCACACTGGTGATTTGGTGAATATTCTGGCATTCCTTATAGCCTAGAAACCTATGGTTCCCATGACACAGATGCTTCTGGAACATTTTGACTAATTCTTCCATTCTAATCAGCTGGTGTTGGATGGAAATTGAGTAACATTTTCTTCAAGAAAGAGGCATCAGTCCTATAGTTAGCAAAAAGAAGGGAATATTTACATATTTTCCTTCACACAGATTACAGATTAATTTGCCCTTCACCATTTTTCCTTCCAGCCAGAGACATCTGCCATGGTGCAGGATACTTGGGGGCTGCTGGAGATCCTTGTGCAGTGGTGTCTGTGCCAGGCAGGTCTGAGTGGTGTTGTCACTGCAGTGGTGAGAGAATGGCATTGGAAACAGGGGAATAAAGAATTTTATACAAATCTAAACAGCTGCCACATCTTACAGGGCACAATATATCAGCTGGTCATGTACACGCCAGAGTGGGTGCAGTTCAATAATGAGAGATGTGGTTCCAAGGTGGGTTTAGAATGCAAAGTGGTTCAGGATGAAAAATGGAATAAAAACTACTGGTGTGGTTACCAGTGAAATACATTTTTCAATGTAAATATGTTCTTCCTGTGTTTTGTGTATCTTTCCTATTAGAATTTCCAGAATGCATATACATAAATATATAATGAAAATTGGTTCCCTTAACTATGTGAGAAGAGAGAAAAGTAAAATCTTAGTTTAGTAGAAAAACCCATATTTCATGGTTTCCACATTCCTGGAAATTAATGTTTCATGGTTATGTTGCTTCCACAGTAAAATAGCAAAGCTTTTCTGGTGACATAATGAATCTCAAGAGTAAAGAAACACAAGTCCTTCAGGAGCTTAAATGCATGAGAAGGCATGAGACTGAATAATATTTTGGTTTCCTCCTTTTCTGTGGCATGTTTTAATTCAAGAACTCCCAGTCACCTAGTACAGGCCACCCTTAAATGTTCTTTAATTTGGGTAAGGGCCATTCTTGGCTTAGAAATTCAGGGCTGTCTGCATTTTATCAATAGTACATAATAATAATAAATAATCTAAAATTTCAAAAAAAGATTTTGCTTAGAAATCATCTGTGTATCAGTTGTTCTTTGGTGTTCAAGGACTGGATAGTCAATCCAATTGCTCTGCCTCAACTTCCATGTTATTCAAACCATTCATTTAAAGAAGTCTTTAGCTCCTTGGATTGCAGAGAGGGTTTGAATCCCATTTGGTGCTCATTTAAGACTTGTTCCCCACCTTGATGTTACCAGAGATTTAATCCAAGATCAAGACCCTGTCCGAGACAAGGCTCACAGAACACTGAGGGTCCTCCAAGCTCAAGTCCTCATTCACCACTGACGGTGATTAGGGAAATACCCAACTTGTCCTTCAATCAGGCCTTTCTCCCAGGCAGCCACACCAAGTAAAGGCTTAGCCCAAGCACAGTAAATCCCATTTCTGCCAAGCCACCACCCAGGTTCTGGCTCCACTCTGTTCCCCCTATCAGGTCCAGTGCTTCTATTCTGTGTGACTGAAGGCCAAGTATTACTTTTGTTATATCAACGTGAGCCTCAAGCCCTGCCTGGAGCCTGCAAATACCACTGCAACCCCACAAAATCTAGAGGAACAATTCTTGCAGCATTCTGACCAGCAGTCCCAGCAGTGCAGCTCCAGCAACCACCACAGCTCGAGCTGTTCATGTTGCAGAGGCAATCCAGACATTGCAAATGTCCTTTTGTTCCTAACTGGAAGAGAGGACCATCACTTTGAAACAGGCAGCTGAGTGGATGTGCTGAAGTGCTCTGTTTCAGAAAAACTGAAATGGTATCAGGTACTTCTAGCTTGACTTCTTGTTTGGGTGTTTATATAAGCTGGTTTGAACTGACATGTTATGTGAGGTGACAGTGTGATACATTATATAGTATTGAAATAGTTGAAATGAAACATCAGTTTCCTACAGAATACACTCATAAAATCAGCACATTCCCTGTCCTCTAAGTTTAGTGGAACAAGTCAATTTCCAGAGGAAACTGATTTCAAGAGGAACAGCCCTGTCAAGAAGCATTTCCCCAAACTCTCTTTATCCTATCCCATCCACTCAGGCAGCTCAGCGTGCCCAGCCTGGGAAGCAGCCACTGGAGGTTCTTTGACAGGTGATAAGAGGCAGCTGCCACCTCCAGAGCACTCTGACCAGCTCAGAGCAGGACTGGACTGAAATCAGAGCTTCCCCTCTCTCCAGTGGCCGTGCAGTGACAGCACATCCTTGTTACAACCAACTCAGCATCTTCATTTTAACACCAAACATCAGTGCAGTGTGCCCTGAGAAGCTGTGGCTGGGACTTGGACAGCCAAACACCTGCTGAAAATCAGCCATGGAGCCAGCAGGCTGCATTCAAGGGGCACTTTAGCAGTGCCTAATGCCATCTGGCAAAAGCTTTGCCAGTTATGATGCCTTCCAGAGGCTGACCTGGAACAGAGGCTAGACAGAGCAAAAGGATAAAGCAGGGATTTATTAAAAGGCCTCAATGGGTTCACCTGGGACACACAAGAGCCCAGCTGGGCCACACCCAAGATGCACCCCAAAATGGTCACAAAAATGGATGACTGGCCACGAGGTCCCACACTTTTATAAGTTCTGGTCCATCAGCATACTGGAGTTAATTGTCCAACCACAGCTTCAGGTCATGAAGCTCCAGCCTCCTTGCTTTTCCTTCTCACTTCACTGCTGTTTTTGTTCTTGGGCCTGAAAGTTGCCCTTGGTCTCAAGCTAGAGAAAGAATTGTTTTGTCTATCTGCTCTGTGAAGAGAGCTCAGTAACACTTAACATGAACCCCAAACCTACCAACTAAAACAGTACAGAATCTAGTCCACCAAGTGCCCTGAGTATCTTTGTGCCATTCACTTGTTTTGTTTCCAGGCTCCCCAGAGCGTTTACAATGGGGTATCAGACAGTAGCCCTGTCCAGAGGAACTTCACTCTATGTGTGATTAAAACCACTTGTGCTGCATCCCATCCTTCTATTCCTTTGATGCTTCTTCCAACTTGCCAAAGAAAATCCTGGCTCCACTTGCCAGAAATGATTTGTTTTCTGTGGACATCACAACATCTCGCTGAAGTGAACCAGATAATCTTTGACTTTAAGAGGAGGAAATTCTGTTTGTCTGAGAGAAATAACAACACGCTGCATTTCAGACGTGCAGGTTAATTCCTGTCTTTTCCAAATGATGGCAAGTAGGCACCCCCAGACCACTGTACCAAACAAACTCACGTTCTCATCACCATAAATAACAATATTTGTATTATATTTTGACACCATACCCTAGGCCATGAAGAATGGGGGGTTTTTTTTGTGTTTGGGATGAGGAAACTGAGGCACAGAAGGGTGTTCTGGGCAGCATTATAGCTTTACCTACAGCTGTGAGTGAGTACCACTTCTACAAACCTGGCCACCAGAGGAACTACTGAATGTTTTGCAGGCAGACAAAAACTGATTCTGGATGGGCTTGGAACAAATTGAAACAGCACAGTTGTGGTTAGCCTGCTTAACCCAGCCTGGAATGTTCTCCAAAGAGAGGGCTCAGGCTGAACATGATGCTCAGAAATATTAACAGCTTCTGTTCCTTTCAAAGTGTTGAAACAGCAACCCAGTGCATGCCTGCAGGAAAAATAAAACCACAAAATTGGTGAAAAGTGTCTCTTCCCTGTATCTCTCTTCAAAGAAATGCTGAATTTGCAGGCATTTCAACCTGTCGCAGTGCATTCAGGCTCCTGAGACTAAGGTTTTCAGAGGCATCTCCATTCAACTGTGACTTGAACTGATTTGTAGGTACATTGTGCCTGATTGTTCCCTTCTCCCCCATCCAGTCAAAAATCGCAGATCTAGGTTCAGAATCTTTGTCTGGGTTATTCCCCTCCGTGTTTGTCTGGGTTATTCACCTCCACACGTGGTAACAGTTTCACCTGTTCACACACCTCTGTGTGAATATATATGAATATATATTCCACATATATATGAATATATATATGTGGAATATATGCAGTTTGTAGTGGCCACGGTGACCTGTGGTCCTGGCAATGTGTGTGGCTTGCCAGCTTTTCACGAGGCATCTGCTGCAATGGAACAGGCACTGCTGTGTGATCTGGAGCCCCAGCCACCCAAAGAATTCCCTGTTTGCCAAGGGATCTCTTGCTGGTACCAGCACTGGGTGTCATCTGCTCCACCTGGCCCCATCCCAGGACTCCATGGCAGATCCCCTGGGTGACATCTGACATATCTCGCTTGTGAAACCCACTCAGATCTGTCCCAGCCTCTTTGAATGAAGGCTGCTTGTGTCTTAAGCCTCTCAGTCATGTGAGGATTTTGTAATGTGGGACAGAGCATCGGCTGAACTGACCCAAGCACCTTGTGGCTGCCTTCTCCATGGCTGCACACGTTCACAGGGCACACCAGATGCTTCTCACCTGATTTGGACATCCAAGAGAAACTCACCTGGGGTTAAGGCAATGCCAAGACTTCCCACAATTGTCACTGAGGAGAGGTCAGCTCCTCCCAGAAAGCTGCTTCCCTCCTATGATGGTTATCCCAAGGTTACCCCATACACACAGCTGTAGAAGAAGCCTAAGGGACTGTCTTAGGTCCAGACAAGTAATTATTTGGTGTCTGAGAGAGGTGGGGTGAATTTCAGATCCAGTGTATGGGATTTCATGGGCCCTGCTGTGAGACTTCAGTGCATTCAAGTCTGCTCTTTCTCCCGCAGGTGCAAACGTGAATCTGCAGCACTGCCTGTAAAAATCTTACAACTCTGAGTGGAAGATTCTCTCCAGAGGCCTGAAGTAAAGGTTGTTGGAAATTATGCCTTTTGGCATTTTTCTTTCAGAAGGTATGAGCACAGAAACTCCTGAAAACTCAGTGGAGTGCAAATCACACTGACATTTGGATGCACCTCCCTCAGACAGGATGAGTTTCCTGAGAGGTGCTTTTTGCACTCTGCATTGATCAGTTTACCAATGAACCAGGGCTGACCTTCTGTTGGGTCTTATTAAATAACACTCTAGTTTTATTTATGGATCAGTATGTGAGTGCACTGCTAAATAAACAAGTGACTTCTCCTAAAATTGGGGTACTGTTGGCAAACTCTAAAAAATCCAACCTGTAAAATAAACAGACTCCAGGAGTTACCTCTTACTCCTGCCACTGCAGGAACTTCAAGGTAACAAGAAGTCAATAAAGCCCCACCAACAAAATCCCCACTGGGATCCAGGCAACTGAGATTCTGAAGCAGCACTCATCAAGGGAAACTAAGTGATGCAGTAAAACATTAGAGTTCCCAGAGGAACCATATTTGCCTTGATTTGAGCCAGCCCTGACCACTCACCAAGGGCAAGGAGGCTCCTGCTGGATGGTGTCTGAAGAGTCCCTCTGCTTTCTGACGTGCTCCCTGCCTTTAGGTGTTTCACCCCTAAAGGTCTGCAGGCCAGGGCACAGGGACCCTGAGCAAGGAGAGCTTTCTCACCCTACACCAAATCATTTCACTCCCAAGTGGGGTTCAGTCCCTGTTGCTCTGTTCTCCTTGAGCTGATGTCTGATAACACCTTCAGTTTGTAACATGAAGCAATTCTGATTTCCATAGGCAGAGCAAACCTGGCCTTGGCCCCTAAGGCAGCTGAGATCAGGAGCTAATTACCTCTTTTTCTGGGCTCTTTCAGCACAGGCATTCATCCTGCCTCCCCTGACAGACTGCAATCTCTACAGCAAGGAGAGAAATACCACCTCACAGGAGATGGCATGGAGCACCAAGGAGATCCAGATGAGCTGTACAACAGCCAGGACAGGTGCATGTACCAAACAGAAAGGATTTATGAACCAGGGGACTACTTCCCACCACTGCCTTCTCAGGTAGACAGATCTGCTTACAGGCAGGCTTCTATGGCCTGAAGCACTTCAGCATTAAAGCAGGTTGTAATGATTAGGATCTTTCCCACCCCACTGACAGGTAGGGAAGGACTAAGCAGCCTCATTGCATGTATGGGAAGCCCAAAAAGCAGAGTACATTCTTGTGTTAATTCAGCTGTCTAGTCCAATGGGTTATTACAGCTGCCTAACAGTCAGGGAAGCAAGGCCAGTTCCTCTGCAAGACTTTTCACTGCGTCCAGTGCTATTGGACAAATCTGGCATTAGAAATAGCCTGTGGTTTGATCTTCAGCTGGGATCAAATGCAAGATGGGTTGAATCTCATCTTGAGGGAAGAGGGGCCTTAGAGATCTGTGTGAGTTAGGGCAGGGAACAAACCCAGCTCTCCTTAGTTAGACCCATGTGCTCATGGCACTGAGCTGTTTTCTCTCTTATTTGTGTAAACCAAGGGGATTTGGGTCTCCCATATGGTAAACAAGGATTTAACTACTTCCTCCCTCCTCCCAAATAACTTTCCCTGAAATTAGCATGGTAAACGGAGCCTGTGCTCTCAAAAATCCCTTTTTGTTTGGTGTTTCTTCTGTAACTGATCCTCTGCTGGAAAACAAGCAACTCGCATTTCAGCTAAAAACAACCCAAGGGAACCTCTGAATAATAACATTACAAGCAATCTTATACCTGCTCCACTGGGTCCTGTGACAAAAGAATGGATACCCACCCATGGATGGGTTTGCAGTCCTGTGAAATAAAGAAGCTCTGGGGCACCTGGCAGCACACAGCACAGAGAGTACCTCACTCCCCTCCTGCTTTGTACCTTGCTTGGCAGTCAGAGTGGGCAGAGCAGCATCTATCCTCTGGCATTAGGAGTCAGAAAGAAAAAGTGGCCTCATGCCAGGTGTGAATTGCAAATATGGTGGTGGGAAAGGAGGGGGATGTTCGACATAGAAAGTTGACAGGCTGGAGTGTTTTCATCCTCAGACACCCTTACAGTAATAATGGCTTTCACATAATGACATTTTAGAAAATGATTGTCTTGTGTTTGTAGTTAGCAGCTTTTAAGGCTTAATCCCAGGGTGAAGGTTAGAAAACTGTTCTTTCAAAATGAAAACTCTCACGTAACTCGAGAATGCAAAAGTGGATCCAACTGACCTTTGCAGACTGTCCTTCCTTTCTGTCCCATAACTGTGAGTGCACATGAGTAGCCTGAGGTATCCATAAAAGCACAGTGGCAGAAAACAAAGATCAAGATAACATGGAGGAAGAGGCAGTGTCACAGATGTGGAAAAAAACAAAACAGGTCTGTGCTACTCCTGCCTGGAGAATAGTGAGAAACCTCCTGTCTATCACATAGTCTAGGAATATGTTTTGGAACTGTGCCTTCTAAATGTCTTTACTTTAGTCTAAAAGCACAATGTAGCTTACAGTGATTTCATGCATAGGTCTCTAAGGTGCAGTGCAGAGAGAAGCAAAAGGAATCCCTGTTGTGGAAGGGAAGGTGATGGCCCAGAACATCAGATCACTGAGCAGCCAAGTTAGGAATCCCTCCTGAATCACTCCTGCCTCCAGACAAAGCTGCTCCTTCCTTATGTGTACCACAGGTACGATTTTCACAGGCTAGGGCTGGGTTTCCCTTGACACGCTGTGCGCTTTCCTTCCCAGAGGAGCTGAAATGAGAGCACACGACCAGCCCTTGGCCACAGCCTCGCTGCTGCGAGAGCGCAGCAGGGCCTGCGAGGAGAGTGTCTTGGTATGGTAGGACAGGAGCTCCAGCCAGGACAGCTGAGGTGAAAATCCTGCACAAATCCATATGAGACACCCTTGCAGCTCAGGACATCCATCAGCTAATCTTCCCTTTGGCAATCTCCCCACTTCCATCAAAGGAGTTTGGGTTACGATGGCTGCTGTCTCAATGAGTGTGGCTCTGAGGAGGATGACTTCTCCAGGACAAAAATAGAGCACTCTGCACTGTCTTGGTCACCTTGCCTCTTAAGAGAAGCAGGCACTTAACAAACTGCTGCTGAGCCTTGGGAGGGAGGCGAGTCCTCACCAGGGGAGCTGTTCAATGCTCCAAAATAATTCTGACCTGAACCAGGCACAGAATGTGCATCTCCCAGCACGCAGGTTCATAAGCAGTTTGTGAGGCCAGGGCCCTGGCCCTGACTATTCACTGTCACACAGACCTAGAAGTGTTCTTTTTTGGCAGATGGAAGGTGTTAACTGACGTTTCCTGGCCACACTTCAGTTTGGCTGGCTATATTTTCACTTTCTGATATTCCTGCCCCACCCAACCAACCAATTTTGACCATTTGCTGATTCCCCCCATCACCTGTTCCCGTTGGTTGTGGAGTGGCTCCTCTTTCAGCCTGGAGCTCACTGCATCAGGTGCTGCAGAAATGACCTCAGGTTCCAAGCTCACCTACAGTGACATTCCCTGCTCTGGAGAAGCGAGTTTGAGAGATGGGTTCCCCCCATTCCTTTCCAACCTTTAGGAGTACAGCTGTCACAAGAAGGGTGGTGGAATGAGGTGCTCTCTGTTGCAAAGCTGCTGTGCTTCAAGAGGCTTTCTTAGTTTCTCATTCCTTTTTTCCCCTGTAACTATTGGAACAAACTGGCCATGCCCCTCTAATCAAAGAAATACGAGGTTAGCAAGAGGCTCCAAATACATTTCCTGGCAACAATACAAAAGTAAGTCTACTGAGAAGTTTATGCAGAGGGAATATTTCTTGTATATGCAGTTGTGTCTTGTTCTCAGATGCCCGTACCAAAGCAATTACTGGATGGGAGATGCCAACTGGCTGGAAGGACCTGTTCATTCTGGGTCTGTAATGGAGTCTGTGAGGAGCTCAGCTTCCTGGCGTGGAAGGAGGTTAAGTGTGTGTGAGGAAGGGAGGCTGGGGCATGTTTATTTGTGAGGGTAACCTTTTTGGGCTGGGAGCCTACTTTTTAATTTATTTGGTGGTCCGGGAAAATTTGTCACATCACATTCTTCAGTTGCCATTTGCAACTGGGGTGGTTACATCACCCCAGAGCCTTAGGGAGCTAACAGGGATGCAGCTGTCCAAAGTGCAGGCTGGCCCTCTCATGATGGCAGCAGTGCCATTTGTCCCTAAGACAAACAAAGTTGCACAGGAGAGGTAGAGGTAGAAGTCTGTGTCCAGCCAGGGAAATGCAGATCCAAGGCCAGCTCTGAACTCTGAGCCAGCTCAGGGTTGGTATTTTCCAGGTGTGCTTTTACCCCCCACCCATGAGCTCCTCACATCTGATCCAGAGACACGTTGTGGCCTCTATGTTCCTGCAAGCACAAGGGCTGTCATTTCTGGGTTCCTGGAAGAAATACCCAGCACCAGTACCAAGGCTTTCCAAAAGGTGACTAACTCCACGGGTCCAAGCAGCATTTTGATGGTCTGGAGTTGCAAGGCATCTTGGCTTCTTTACAGCACTGTATTTTGCAAAACAAGAGTGAAGGCTCAAGGTCCACAGGAGTTGTCTGGCAAAACCAGACACAGGGTTGTGGAAAAGGAAGGACAGTCTGCAAAGGCCAGTTGGATCCACTTTTACATTCTCTGAGGGCTGGGGAGAGTGGAAAGGGAGAGCTCCAGAGTGTGGTTTCCATGGCAGAGAATCAGTGGCTCTCCCATCACACACTCCCTTTTTGGTGCCATCCCATATGCGAGAGTAAGTACAGAATACTTTGTGTTCTTGGGTCACAAGCCCTTGCTTTGGCAAGATCAGCCTCAGCGTTCAAAGGGACATTGGGGTGTTTACTCATGGAGTCTCACATCACGTCTGAGAGGTGTCCAAGTATTTCACCCCCATTTTGCTCGCAGCTAATTACCTCTTTTTTCTGGTGGTAAGGCAGCACAGAGAATCTCCTTTCACAGCAGAGAGTGCAGCACTGTCAGAGCCAGGCTCAGCTCACGGTGTTCTCCTCCAGATCCTCTGCTTCCTCTCCAGAGTGCTGTATCTGCTTCTGTACCCCATGTCTCATGTTTCTGGTCTATCTCAACGCCAAAATCTTATCTGCTGTTTAAAACTGGCAGAATTGGTTTTGATACCTGCAAGCTCTTGCAGGCAGGGATTCTGTCTCCAAAGGCTGAACCATTCCTCTTGCCACGCGAAGCAACCATACTTCCAGAGAGTTAACAAATCCACGCGAGCTCTTTAAAAGAAATCAGGAGGATTTTTTAGACATTTTTAGGCAAAGGTTTTTTTTCTTTTTTTCCATTTTTTTCCCCCATGCTGCCTCCTTGGTAACCAGTTAAAACAAATTCCTCCAGACTGTAAACTAGAGATAATGGAGTGCGCCTTTAATCTCCGTCCGCTACAGATCAAGTTACCTCTTAGAAATTACTTATCCTGGCCAAGCAAATGAATTGGAATTGATGTTCTTAATTGTTTTCTAAATTGCTGTTCCCCACTCCTTTCCTCCCCTTCTCTGCACACAGCTGTTTTGCATCAGAGTCTAGTCTAATGGGTACTGTCACTCACACGAGGGGGTGAAGTCATGTGGTCATAAAAGAGAAAGATTGGGGGAAGAGAGGGAAATACCACCCAGTGCATTATCTGGCTGTGACACACACAAACTGAATAGAAATAATTCCTCCTAGGGGGCTAGTCCCAACAATGGACACAGTGCTGTCTTGGGCACATAGAAAAATGTGGAGACTCACTGCGTTCTCTGGTACTTGTTTCTCTCTCACAGAGAAGGAAGATGATTAAAATCCTAGTTTGGGACACAGGAAACCTGAGTTGAAATTGCTGACTCTGCGGCAACCTCCTTTGTCTGGTTTTGTGCAAGTTGCTTTGTTTATGCCTTAGTGGCTACAGTTGTAATGCATAAATAACACAATTCCCTTCCGTTCTCCTCGGGGAAACAATGGTCTTTCATTAGCTGTATCTTACAAAACAGCTTAACCTGCTTGCCCACTCCAAAAAGTGCTCCAGTACTCCCTGTGCTTATGTATATCAGTCTCCAGCTCACTCAGAACTTGCACTGCAAAGCCTTTGGGCTCTGGGAGCATCAGGCCAGGACTTAACACCAGAATCCCATTCCTCTATATCCCCTAAAGTGGGCACAGGTCTCAAGGCTTAAGCAGGACCCATCCCCTGAAGACATTTTGCTCCTATAAAATTCATTCTTGCGTGTGAAATGTATGCAAACTAATCCACCAACTTCCCTGTCCTGCCACTATGTTCCCTCCCAACCTATAAATGACCTAAAATTCCAGTTTTGCTGCCAGCAGTTTTCCAGAACTCAGCTGTTCCCTTTTAGACCATGTAATTCCATGGACTAGCAATTGTCTGCACGGACTGGCAACTCTCTGTTCATCAGTCCATTCAAAGTAGAACCCAAAAGAATGGTGGTTGTCCTCTTTTTAACATCTCCCAGAAGGTCTTTCTTGACAAACAACAGTCTAACACTTACTCTTGTTTCAATGTCAGATCAGTTTTCTGAGGGAGATCAGACATTCAGAGAATTTGCTGCCCACATAAAGTCCTGAAGTGCCTGCTGGAAAATCAGCAGACTCTTGGATACCTGCTTGTAATATCTGAGAGCACTGTGTAGGATAAATCAGAGATAAAATGGCAGGAAAGAAGGAGTTTTGTACAGAATGATAAAAATCAGCTAAAAGGCAGCTTGAATGATAAAAATCAGAATGATAAAAATCAGCTAACTGCCACTAATGATGAGGAAACCTGACTATTGTAAGGGTGAAGTTCCTTCCCCTCCTTTTCAGTAAGGAAAACATGGATTTCTGAGTTGGTCACTGTGCTGGAAGGGAGGGAATGAAATGAGCAGGTGTTGGGTGTTGGGAGTGAGATTTTCAAAAGACTGAATATGAGTTAGAGCACACCTTCCAAGTCGTGTGAATCAGGAACACCTGATTGTCTAAATGTGGGGTTCATTCAGCTGCCCAGTAGTTTAAGTGCCCAGTTCAAAGCTAGGAGGAAAAGCAGACAAAAGGTGATTTGAGCAATGCTCAGGAAGGAACTCTGACCTTCTCATCACAGCTTCATTTTATCGTAGCAGCATTTTTGTAGATGCTGGAGCTATGAGCTGAGCTCCTGTACTTTTTGCTTCTTATCACACTAGCACTAAGGAAGAATCTGCAATCAGCATTTTGCTGGAGAGGTGCCAGGAGGAAGGGAACCCGACGTACTTTGTCTGTAGCAGTGTGCTAATAGGAGAAAAAACTCATTTAAGTCAATGGAGCAAACAGCTGTGAGCCTTACATGGTGCTGCCCTTGCTGACATGAGGTGCTTGCTGACTCCTTCAATAGCTCCATTCAAGTCAATATAACTGCTCTTGGAGTGAGGTTCTGCTCAGTGTTAATGAAGATGTCAGAATCTGGCCCATGGGGGATAAGTGCATTGAGCAAGAAGGAGCTCTTTTATAACCTCTTTCCTAGAACATGTTTGGAGGCCTACATTTGCAGCTGGTTCCTATCTCAAAACCAGGCCAAACCAAGCTCCCCCTCACCAGAAGATGCAAGCGTGCCCAGACTTTTGGGAGTTCAGCTCCAGATCCAAACGTAGGCCTGATCCAAAGCTGATAGACTCCCACTGACCTAAACTTGGCCCGAGTCCCCGTGATTTGGGCCCATCCTGCCACAGAGCAATACACCACACACCAACACTACTGGCATGTCTGGGCCCATGTCTGTATGAATATGATCATATGATCCCTTTTCTCTTTTTCGCCCCTCTTGCTTTAACTTTTTTTGGGTGGTTTTTTTTTTTTTTTTTAGGGAATGGGATTAGTCTCAGGGAGGCATAAACTCCCTTCTTTTCCATTCCCGACTGAGTATCAAACTCCTCCGCTGAGATTTCTCCATGGAGACATTGGGTTTTCCTGGCAGGCAGGGTTGCAAACTACTCAGTGGAATGTCTACAGCTCTGCAGCTCGAGAGGAGCCAGGAGGCTGGGCATGCCAGCCAAGGGAAATACTGCTGTCGTCCCAAGAACACTTTCATGGAGACTGAGGTGCATGCTGGATTAGAGGTGGCTAAGCTGGCCTTGTGTGTTTTTTCCTTGGTTTACTCTTTCCCCTCAAGAACCTAAAGCACGGGGAAGAGAAGTGCACACATGAGAAATCTGGGGATCCTGGTGGATGTTGAAAAATGTGGTTTGTTAATGGATCTTTTTCCTTCTAGTGCTTCTGGCTTGTTCAATGCATACACACACAAACACACATACAGAGAATAACTTGGCAAGCTTGTGTTTTCGTGGCACAGCACCAGGAAATGGGAGTTCCCCTCCCAACAGGGAAGATCAGGGCAATGAGGCAAAGGTGGGGAATCAGACCCAGCCGGAGTCTCAGTGGAGCTCTGGCCCGGACAACTCTTACACAAATAATCTCCAGGAGCTCTGAACCCGTGCTTCATTGTGGACACAGACAGTGCTGTAGAAAAAACAGACTGAAATTGCTTCTTTTTCATGGCATCTGTAGTGTAAAAACGGTTTTCGTCCAAGACATTTGTGGTCGGAAAATCCTGACACCTCATAAATTATCTTAGAGGCACAACAAAGCTTCAAAAAGATGAAACTCAGTGCTGAGGTCAGCAGGAATTTTTTTGCATCTCCTGCAGTGGAGGAGCGTTTTCAGTCTCAGGAAAACCACCACAAAAAGAGGCAGCAAGAAGGGAGAATGTTTCTTGGCATGAGGGCCTCAGCACCCAGGGGAGTAAGGCGTCCTCTGTTATTTATTTTCGGCCACCTCCGTGTTCACACATCATCAGAACATGATCCAAGTGACCACGGGCACCCGACGGCGAGGTGGCTGCTGCAGTTGGGTGACACTTCCAGGTCCACCCAAACACTCAGGCTGGTTACCCGTGCGTGGTGCTGGGGGCTGCACAGGTTGAGCACGTCCTGACAGCTCCTCACGGCTGAGGGGGTGTGGGACAGGGCTGAAGTACTGCAGAGCCACAGTCAGCTTCAGTGCGAGCTTGCAAGGAGCATGGGGCAGCGTTGTGAGGAGTGGCTTATGGTCTCTATCAGCTCATACCCACAAGCAGTCAGCAGGCATTTTTGAAGCTGTTTTCCTATTCCTCCTGACTACAAATGCAACCCTGCCGCTGGAGCTCTGCTGCCCTGCTGCATGAGGCTGAACAGGCTGCTTAATCCCTCACACCTCCCCAAATTACAGTCTGAATGAGGACCACTGCCTAGCAGTTTCCCTTGCCCTCTGTTTGGACATTTCTTTTTTGTTACACAGAGGAGAGTTTCCTTCTACCAGACAAGAGCTAGGTGGAGAAAGACAACCCTGAGGGCGATGTCACACGCAGAAGAACCTTCTTTATCACAAGAACCTCTGCAGCTTAGTTACCACATGTGGTGTTAGGGTGGCACCCAGCTGTGCTCTGCAGTACGTCCTCAAGTTGCTCAGAACAGAGGGAAACTGAGGTGGTGTTTGAAAGGAGAAGAGAAACCTGACGTTCAGGCTGGCCTGTGGCTCCCCTGCTGTGGTGCGTGGCAGGCAGGACCTTGCCAAAGCCAGGCAGTTGAGGAAAGAAGGACTTTCTTTTTTTGCAAGGAGAAAAGTGGAAGAGATGTTTCTAAGAAGGCAGTGTGGGATTTTGGGTCGTTATTTATCCCCTTTACTGGGTAGTCATCAAGATGGTTCCATTTAATCTCCAGCGTTGCTTTCATGCGTCTTATTTTGGAAAGTAAGTTACAAGGTAGGATGTGAACTGCTCTCCATTTCTGTGGGTGGACAAAACTTTCAGACTTAAAACTTCTCTCCATCTGTTCAGCTCTCTGAGTCCCTTGCAGGATCTGACCTCCCTGCCCACTTAGTAAATCAATGGTTTCTAAGGCATGTAGAACTGATTTTATGGCAGCAAGATGCATTTCACTAGATTTATGTTATTAAACTGAAGGGGGGGGAAAGCCTTCTTTTATTTGGGGCAGTCCTTGAGTTTTACAGGCTTGTTTGAGTAAGTAATTATTTTGGTAATGCTGGGGCCTCCTTTATTGGATCGTAAATGCATCCTGAACAGCTCTCAGAATAACAAGCAGACCTTTCCCTGAAAGGCTAAGGATTGCCTTGATTAGCAAATCTGAGCATTAGTAGTTTACTTTGTGATTAGCTTTGCTGCTGAGAGCTGCCTTGGTTCATTTCTCTGGGACTACTCACAGGATTAAGAGTGTGTGTAAATGTTTGCAGGATCAGTGTCACAAATTAAAAAAAAAAAACCAACCCAAAAGCCGTTTCTTTGGAAACATCCTCTCTGACCATGTTAGGGAAAAGGATCAGATAATTGGGATCTTTATGATGCTTATTATAAAAAATGTTTTGGAACTAGTTCAAGCACCAATCAGAAACCACATTGTTCCACTAAATCACTTTCAGATGCCATTTCAGATACAGAATACAATTACTCGTAGTTTAAAAATATAAATGTTCCCTTCATAAAACACACACACACACACACACACACACACACACACACACACACACAACTATTTTAATTTCTTTTATTTTTATCTGTCTTGGCTGGAGGACAGGCCTTCCACAGATGATCTATCAACAGTTTTTGTGCCATTTCTGTCAGCCAGGCGTCGCGGAGCCACGTCCACTGCAGAAGAGCTGTGACATGAACTTTGGGCTTTACAGGAAAAAGAGCTCTTGCACAAACTGGGAAGCTGGAGGCCCAGGCTTGGATGTCTGTGTGCTTAAGAAATCAATTCAAAGCAAAACCTGGAACAAAAATTCTGCCTGAGTGTTGCGTTAAAAACCCACCCGAGATGCCTGGAGGGGTCCCAGGCCTGTCACTTTTGGTTATTGGATCTCCATGGGTTTGGGGAAGCAAACTCCCATCTCTGCAGAGTGGCTGCTGCCCACAGGCACTCCTGGTTGTTGGGGGAGCCTGAGGCCCATCTGTGGTGAGCTCAAGCTGGGAGTCTGGCCCTGCTGGTGATGGGGACCCACCTGCCAGCCCCACTGTTGATGTGTGAGCACAGGCTGGAGGGGAGGTGGGGAAAAGCTGGGGAGGGAAATGATGCCTTTAGTTTTAGCTTTCACATTTTCCAGATTCTGTACTGCATTAGTGTGTAACTCTGAACTTCATATCAAGTGTCAGCAAGCTCTCCTCACAGTTCAGTCAGACAGAACAATCCTTCTCCAGCGCCACAACCAAGGACACCGCTGCAGCTTCGGGCCCAAAAAGTGCAAACAGCAGCAAATTGAGGAGAGCAATCTGGGAGGATGGGACTGCATAACCTGGAGCTGGAATTGCACCATTGACCCTAATATGGAAATGGATCCAAACTTATAAAAGTGTGAAAACTCGTGACCTGGGGTCCATCTTGGGTGTAGCCACGGCCGGGCTCTTGCACTGCCCAAGGTGTGTCCTGTGAAGGCCTTTTAATAAATCCCTGCTTTATTCCTTTAACTCCGTCCAGCCTCTGTTCTAGGCAGCTTTTCTAGGCATCAGAAAAGGCTGCTGCACTGTGGGCTGGATGGTCTGAGCACCCTCTGCTCTCTGGGGTCAGCACGGCATGAACACTGCCCCAGCACAGCCCCTGCATAAGAAAAATTTGGAAGCACACACATCTCCTTCCTTCTGAGCCAACACCCAGGAACCTCATTTCCCAGGAGGCAACATCCCTGCAGAGGGGTAGGGAGGGAGCCACAATAACAACAGCTGACCCCAGGGCTTGGGCAGGCAGTAGGATGCTTGGCAAAGGTGCCAGTCTGCCCAGCAGAAGCCCCTGGGCAGGGTCATGAGCCTCAGGCTCAGGTGGTGCAGCTGCTGGGCTGTGCAGAGGTCCTGCTCACCTCTGCCAGCACGCCGTGTTGACTCTAGGTTGGGATTGTCTGGGACGTGGGTGGTGGGAATCTTTCCTTGCAGTCACGAAGTCGTCCTTGGTCGCTGCTCTGAGAGCGACTCTGTTTCAGTGAGCCCCGCCACGAGCCCGTGGGTTTTCCAGCCCCTGGGGCCCCTGGGCTGTGCTCAGCCCTGCTGTGGGGCTGGAAGCCCACAGACACTTGGGAGCATTGCCCTAGAATCCAGACAAAACCCCCAGAGAGGCCAGACCCCCAACAACCTAGCCCAAAGCCCTGGGAACCTGGGGTCAAAACAGGAATATCAAGGCTAAGGGATGCTTGAGGATGCTGCCATCTTTCAGACACTCCATGGGCCGCCCTTTTTTATTCTTTTTCTATTTTGGGGGCAAGCAGAGGGATTTCTCAGCATCAGAGCAACACGAGACTCTTGAGGGCTGCATTTTGGAAAAAATATATGGAAACATTTTCATACTTTCCAAAACAAAAGATGCTAAGGGGTTTGTTACTAAGGGAAAATTCCTCCACTGCTTTTGCAAAGGCTGAGATTTCTGAGTTTCCTTAGCTCATGGCTTCTTTAGGAGGGCTTTGGTCTGACACTGGGAGGAATGGCCTTTGAACTCAGTGGTGGCTTAAATGCAGTGTGTGAAATCCTCGCCCCATGGAAAGCCCCAGCAAGTGAGATCAGGAACTCGGGCAGGATGCATTGGCTGACATTGCTGGGGCCTCATGGTGCAGTAAAGGATCTGCTCTGAGCCAAAATCTTAGCAGGCATGACCAAAAACCACTTTGCTTCCATGTCTCCAGTTGCTGGGAGGCCCGGTTTGAATGGAGAACAAAGTCATTTCTGAAGAAGGGATGTTTAGACTGGTATAGGAGTTGAAGAACCATTTTACAGCAGTCAGAAATAAATCAGAGAGAGGGGATTTTCAGAAGCTCTGGCTGTTCTTCCTAACACCAGTGACTGATTTTACAGAGTTAGGCTGATGCAAGGTGGCTGTGGGAATTGGACCATAGGTGCTCTGGATCTTTAGCATTTCTGAGCAGGAAACTGGAGCTCTTGCTGAGATGTGATTACTTTTGTGATGTTTTGTTGTTACAGAAGAGTCATAGCCTTGTTCAAAAATCAGGACCTCCCTGTAGCTTGCTGCATCACTAAAGAACATCCCATTGATCCAACCTGGCAATACCCTACCCAAATAAAGAGCAGCCCACAATCCATTTCTATGAGTACTGATTAATTATTACAGATTAGTGCCATTAATCATTTTGTTTTTCAGCAAGATGGTTGAGGCATTTGCTGCAATGTACTGATTTCTGTTTAAAAGAGACACTGCTGACAAAGGTTTCCCAGCCCTTGTGTTAAGATATGCTTCTTACCTCAGGGATGGAAGTTTGCTCAGCAAACAGGAAATATTTTTCACTGATGGGATGGGGAAATGTTGCAAGTCCTGATATTGTGAACTAGAGAGGCATTAGTGATGGAAGAAGTGGGAATGGGTTGAAACTAAAAGAGGGTAGATTCATACTGGATCTTGGGAGGAAGTTCTTCACCCCAAGGCTGGTGGGACACTGGCATGAGTTGCCCAGTGGCCACCCCATCCCTGGAAGTGTACAGGGCCAGGCTGGACAAGGCTTGGAACAACCTGATCTAGTGGAAGGTGTCCCTGCCTATGTCAGGATATTGGAACAAGATGATCTTTGAGGTCCCTTGCTGCCCAAACCATTCTGTGACATTGATTTGATGATCGGGTTTGGGGCACTAGTCATTGGTAGGATGTGATTATTCAAACCTCTCAGGTTTTCTCTTTTCCAGGGTTATATTCCTTGACCATCTTAAAGAAAAATTTCCAGCACAGTGAGACAACTGCACGTGAAAGCCTAACAAAACCTAGAAATTCAGTAAAAACATGCCACATCCCTTGTTCTTTTCCCTCTTTTCCTTTCTTCTCTTCCTTTTCATGGCTGCCTCCTCATTCAATAGTAAGGCTTGGAGGCACAGAAAACTGCAGAGGGAAGAAAGCAAATATTGTCTGAGCAGATGGACTTAAGCTCTGATACCCAAGGAGGAGCTCCAGCCTCGGATCCAAACATCATCAGCATTCGGTTTCCTTTTGCTCTGACAGTTGGGCTTGAGCTCTTCTGCACAAAAAAGAAAACTCCATTCACCTACTTGGAGGTGTGGAAGCCCAAGTGCCAGCAGTCATTAGCAGTGGCGGGACAAGTGACACTTTTCTAGGTTTGTGCCTCTTCTGCAGCTCTCTCCTCGTTCCACGGCAACGCTGGGAGCCCCAGAGGAAGCTGAAGCAGCGGGAGCAGAGCTAATGGGCTCAGGATGGTGCCAGAATGCCACGGGTGAGTTTCCTTGCAAGCTGCCCACGGAGAGGGCCCGTCAGCCTGCACCAACAGAGCCATATTTCATCTGCACGCAGCAACCTGGGATTGTCCTGGCAGGCCGTGTAAGAAATGAGGCTCCATGGCTGGTGAGAAACCAACAACAAATACCACGTTGCCTCCTGCCGAGAGGATGGAGAGCAGGGGGAGGCCTGTGGCAGAGGAGAGCTGGGACAAGCACAGAACTGCAAAGGATGTTTGTTAGTTCTTCACCATGTCTCTTAGCGAGCGTAACCAACCTCACCACCATCAAAGGAGATTGTGACCATGGAGTGAAGCCACCTCTGGGACCCACTGGACATTTTTTGCTAGAAATTTTTTTAAATGAGGCATGTTATTTTTTTGTGCAAACATTTAAAAAGTCCCTGTTTTGAATATTTTTTCTGGAGAAAAGAAGAGCAACGAAAACCCAAAATGGAACAATGGCAAGTCCATTTTAGAAGTCTTTCCCCAAAATGAAACAAAAGAAAGTCCTGTTTCCACAGCTTTTGAATGTTCTGAACTTTCTTATTTTCCGACATGAAATGCATTTGGTTATTTTTTTTAAATGTTTTGGAAAAACAGTGTCGAATTGAAACATGTGCACTCATATATATCTGTTTATTCAGTTTGATTGTGAGAAGTTTATTTCTAAAATATTACTTTATCAACAATATAAAATGTTCTTATCCACTCTGGAAGAGCAAAGGAACTCAAAATCATGGAAAAAGCTCATGAGATGCAGGACCAGAAAGAAGAGGAAGGTAGGTGGCAATGAGGAGAAGCAGAGGAGAAGACTTTAGGAAGGAAACAGAGGGCATTCAGTGAAGAACCACCTAGGTTAAAAATGGAGAAAGCAGGATAAAGCTGCTTGCAGAATATATTCCCTGGTGTGGAGAAGTGCTGCACAGGAGGATGAATCTGGACAGTTCACAGGCCTTGATCCAAGTTCAAGAAATTGTGCAAGGATGGTGATGGCAAGGAGGACAGGGATGTGCTGAATTCTGATGTATTGCTCCGTTTGGATCTATCTTAAAGTTTTATGCAACCTACAGTAAAAAGTAACAGCACTAAAGATTTTTGCAAAACCTGCATGGCACAGGCTTTGCCTGTCTCAGGTCACTGGAGAGCATGAGCAAGACACAGAGGCCTGGGGGTCTGGTTTCCATGGGATGGCGTCAGAGCTCCTGGGTTCAGGATGTGCAGGGAATGCCTCTGAAGGACGCAGCACTGATGGCTCAGGAAACCCAAGGAACACCATTTCTGTGCACTGCAGGGAGCCTGGAGATCATCCAGAATAGAGGCAGAGCCTAACTCGTGACTTCTCCACAGCCACACACCAGACAAAGGAGGAGGATGAAGATGACGTGCTTTACCCCCAGCACCTCTCTGTCACTGGCAGACAAACCTGTCCCCAGATCTGCAGAGCCAGCTGCAGTCACCCTCTTCCACAAAACATGCTGGTGTGGGGCTTTCAAAGACATCTCTTGGGTGTGCTCCAATCTTGAGTAAACACTTCAAGGACACCAACAAGGTCCCCTGCCTCTCAGGCAGCACGAGCCAAAGTGATAGAAGTTGAAATAAAATCCCCAAAACAAAGGCAGAAGAAAGAGGGAGAAAATGCTGTGAGGCCCAAAGGGCTGAGGATGTGGGCACTGCTGGGCTTAATTTTCTTCTTCCCTGCTGTGCAAGGCAGAATGTTCCTGGGACAGCATTGCTGACTTTTGGGTTGTTACTGGTTGGGTTTTTTTATAATCCTATTTTCTTCTCCCAAAGCCAACAGGCAAGTGACATAAAGCAAGCGGAATTGCGGTTCTGAAGCCGGGAAGGTCAGAGATGATCCCTGGCTGGAAAACCCAGATCTGGGTTTTGAACTCCCTGTGTAGCACAGGGCCATGGGGGCCTTCAGCTGGGTTAGGTCTGCCATGTGCAGAGGGGGCGAGTGGCCAGCTGCAGAGTCAGGTTCAGGTCTGGATTCTGAAACGCAGCCCCCTTGCCAAAAATCCAGGGTCAGTCTCAGAGGCTCAGGAGGGAAGAGCCAATTCCAGGCCTTCTCCCCTAACGATTCATCTGGGCACCCAATGAGGAAAGCCGTCTTCTTTGTGCTGCCAGTCAAGTATGTGCTCAGGCTCATTCCTCCATCAAAAGTTTACATTATATCAGGTTTAAATTATTTTTTTACCATGGTTGCACCCTCATTTCACAAACCTTTCAGCCTTTTCTGTTTGGAACATGGAGAACTTCTAAAGATGGTGAATTAAAGCAGGAATATGTCTTCACACAGCCTGCGACCTTGTTTCCATTATCAACCTTGAATCCACACCATTGACTTGTCTGCAGGGACATGAGGGGGCTGGGAACGTTCAGGAAGGACATGTAAAACGAAAGCTTTGAGCTCAAATAATCGCAGCAAATCTGTGATTAATCCTTGGTTTGAAAGCTGGAGTTCTCCCCAAACTCATGGGCTGACTGGACCATCCATCAGATCGTTGGAAAGGAAGCAGTTAGGATGTGATCAACATCTCAAAGCAAATCAGTGAGGCTGATTAAAAGTGAACTCTGAACTCTGAGGACTTTTTCACATCGTGGGTTCTCCTCAAAAGAGATTGCTATGAGCTCCTCAGCCAGGAGAGAGTGTTGCAGGTCGCTTATGCCTCCTCATCCTCGTGGCCTCCAGAGGCACAAATTTGAAAGGCATTTCAAGGAGATGGCACAAAGTAACCCCAGAGTCTGTGGCTGACTCAGGTTGGTGAAAGGGGAGTAAAGGGGGTAGAGTTACTGGGTAGGAAATAGGGTCCATGAAGTATGCAGAGATTTCAGACACTGGGATTTTTTGCAACATTTATTGGAACAGACAGGCTAAGAGCGCTGAGGGATAAAGGATCCCAAATCAAACAGGCTAATTGGTCTCAAATGGAGTGACTAAGGAACTCTCTCCGTTCCAAAATGGGTCAAATTGCATTTTAGAAGGAGATCTCTGAAATTTGAGTGGGAGGCCTGGACAGAAAAACGAATGGATGAACTCATAATTGACATGGATTCCATTATGGCTAATACCTGTGTCAGAGCTGCCACTGAATACGGCCTGCAAATCCAGTCTGGGGGAATTCCCTTTAGAGATGTGACCCAGGTGAAGCAGACTATTTGCCATGAGCCTGTGAGGAACTGAGACTTTAATTGCAAACATATGGCTGGGTAACTTTCCCACAAGTGAAAACTGGGGGATAGAGAGAGACCTGCTCTGAAACAGATGATCCAGGAAGGCTCTCACTGTCTCCAGCGATGGCTTTCTGTGCTCTCATATCACTTTGTGCTGAACAGAAAATCGTAAAGAAAGGAAAAATATGCTAAAATACAACATTGGCACAAAGAGCCCTGTGATTTTAGGAAGAATAAAGGTGAAATTAAGTTTCCTGTGAATTAACTGTTCCCTGTTTTTGTCATTTAAAAGGCAGCAGTTTGATCTTCGGCTCCCTCCTGTACTGGAGAAGATGTGAGGTGCCTGGTGTCATGAAGAGTTGTGCCTGGGCTCTGTTCCAACCTGAGAAGGTGGCCTGAAGGACAGGAGCATCACCCACTTGCCGTGGGCTGCTCGAATTGCCTGTCCTGGTGTTCAGCAGGTGGAGTGATGAGCTGCAGGGAGGATGTGAGCACCAGCTCCTGGAGCTGATTGCTTCCAGGGACAGTAGAGAACACCTCACCCTCCACGTCCATGACCAGGGTCAAGAGGGTCTGTGAGCACAGGCAAACCTAAAAGACCAAGAGCCCGAGTTTACAGGCAGCTCCCATGGGAACTGGGGAGGAGCCCTGCAAAGGCTGCTCGATGTCATTTCACGTTGTTTCTCAGGGCACTGTGATCCCAGCTTGCAGCAGCGCCGTGTCAGAGCTGGCCTGTAGCGCAGGCAGCCAAAGCCCAAGGCCAGGGGAGAGGCTGCAGAGTTTCCAGCACACTCAGGGCCTGGAGAATGCGGGCCGTGGGGTTAATCTTGCGTGTTGCTATCTCTTCTGACTGTCCCAGGGGGTTTCTGTGCTTTGCAGAGCACCTTTAACACTAGGAAGTCCGTTGTGTTTATGCTTTCCTCTGGCACCTGGAAGCATGACTTTCTGCATCATGAGGGGCAAAGAACTATTGTCTGTGTGACTGGGAAAACGAAGGGGAACATGGGCTGGCATTGATCCCAAAACAGGAGGGATGAGCTTGAGGGAGGTTTCTTTTCTGGAAGTGTTTTTGTTTGTCAGGTGACCTTGAGAGAAGAATGTAGCGGGGCAGGAGCTGCCCCGTGGTGGCTGGACAGGAATGTAGCTGGGCCAGCCAAGTTTTGTTGAGGTTGCACAGCATCTTCTGGGTCCTGGCTTGGGAGGAGCAGCTCCTTGGTGTCCCACATGGCCAATCCAGAGGGAATTTGGGCCTTTGCAGGGCTGGAGGAGCTTGACTCCAGAGTGTTGGAGGTCCATGTTCTGGACAAAATTGAGGAAGGCCTGTACTTGCTGTGGGGAAGGGATTTCTCCTTCCTTGGGCAGGCAGGTGAGGAGAGCAAAACCTCAAGTGTCAGCTGGGAGGCTGGATTTTGGAAGAGAACCATGGATGAATTGGACCAAACACAGCAAGTGTCTGTGAGTGCTGGTTTTGTGTCTAACTGCACTTTTCCACGTGACCTAAGCATCAGGGTTTGAGGAGGCAAAGCTTGTAAGTAACTAACAGACTAATTGTTGCTTTGTGATGATGTTTAGCAGATCACACAGACCAAAGCACCAATTTTTGGTCAGGATAATTTTTTTAAGGCAGTGTCTGGAACATCTGTGGCAAAGGCTCTGGTTATGCCGAGGAGTCCTGAGAATGAAACCAAGAAAAGTCAGGTCTGCAAAAACCAAAGCATTTCCTAGTAAATATTCCCTTAACCAGTGACCACATGTCTGAAAAGGAAGATTTATGCAAAATGGGAAGTTTTGTAACAGCACTCCACAGTAAAGTAACAACAGTGATGTATGCACACATGTACACACACACTCATTCCAGATAAGATCAAATATCCAGCACCTCAAAGTTGATACTTTTCTATTTATTTTTATCCTTATGACTATGAAATATATTTTTTCTTGGACTGACCGTTCCAGATAGAAGTGCTGTAGATGATTCTATCAGCTTCTGCTGGTATCAGATGAGCTCTTTACTTTGCCTGTATCAATGGATGTACCCCTGATCTTTCCTGCCTGCAACCCTTCTTGCATATCCCAGTCCTCTGCTCCCTCAAGTCCTGCTTTCTTTGCTTTACTCATCCCTTTCCAGGACCCTGGAATGCACCTCCACTTAGATGTTCAGTTGCCAGTGATTTTGGCAGATAACATAGAGGCAGAGATTGGAGCAGAGCCACTGAAGCAATAGTGGGATCTGTTGGAAGGGATGAAGTGCAGAAAGAAGAGAGAAAAGGAGGCAAAAAGATGGAAGTTAAATGGAGGAGAAGTGAAAACGGGAAGGTGAAGAGAAAGAAATGAGAGGAAAAGCAAGGATCCAAAAGAATGACAAATTACTCCTCTGGGCCATGTTACATGCTGCATAATTTACAGTAAATTGAAATATTGTTAATCTATAAATACTGTATTCTCTTTTTTGCTTCACCAGCTACTGCTGACGTAAGCAGAAACTCTGTTCTGGGCTAAAGCAGTCAGGAGCCTTGCAAGAGAGCTGGTGCCCAAACTGGAGCTGAAGAGGGATTTGGCCTCTGCTGTGACAACTTTGAGGACTCAGGCTTAGAGGAACCCAGGGAATGTGAGGTTGTTGAGCAAACTTCAGGAGCTGTCAGTCAGTGCTTCTTCTACAAGAGCTAATAAAAATGCATCTTTAAATCTTATCCAGGAAGACGTCAGAGCTCTCCTACAGAGTTAATATACCTAACACAGAGACCAGCTTAGTCATGACAGGATAAAGCATTGTCCTGCTAGGAGCTCATATATCCTGCAATATAGGATATATGAATATTGGCTATATATCATAAGATATATGAAAATGAATACTATTGCAGGTTCATATATCCTGCAAATCTCACTCCGTGAGATGTATAAATATATGTGGGTGTATATGTATTTATGTGTGTGTGTGTATCACTGTGTGTAAGTTTATGCAGGTATCTGTTTTCTCCCAATAATTCAGTAACACTGCCTTGCAGCTTTGCAGACTCCAGGATCCTGGCCAGCTGGAGCAGGGGAGGCTGCCAAGTCCGTCAGGTTGATGGAGCCAGCAGGCTGCTCCACCTGACTGTCTGGAAGCATTCTTTTGCTCTCTTGGGAGCTTCCCAGCACATCTCCATTTCCTCTGGAAGAAGGTTTGCCCATGGCTGCCAGCTTTTGTGGCAGGTTTTCTTTCCATGGCTGGTGTGGCTGCAAACCCAGAGAGCCCTGGCCCTTCTCAGCACTGTTTTAGCCATCTCCCAGCTGCACAAGTCCTGAAAATTCCCAAAATGTAGTTCATGAAGCAAATGAAAAGACACAGACTCTTTGCTGGTGCATAGCTGCTTTATAGGGATAGAGAGGATGATCTCCATTAAGAATTCTGTATATGCCACAACCTGGTGAAAACAGTAATAAATCATGGTTTTCTTTTCTTTCAAAGGAGAACTTCCTTGTCAGCAACTGAGAAAATCCTGAAGAGTTCCAAGGTGTGTGAGGAAGTAACAAGGGGACAGATAAAATTTATATTATTGTTAACTTTCCATGCTAATATCAAGAATGATCCTACTGAGAAAGTAAATTCTTTGCTCATGAATCTGGTATTCAGGTGCCCTGCAGGAGCAGTGCAGAGACACAGAAAAGATTTTTCACCACTTGATCTCAGCATGTGGCTCTCATCTGGCGCTGTGTTCTGTCTGCTCCTTGCCTGGGACAGTGTCAGGACGAGTGGGGAGTTCAAAACTGATCTGCGGGGGGGAGAGCAGGAGTAATCCTGTTTTCCTCACTGCCCAGACTAAAGAAACTGCTCCAACCACACCTTCCCTTCTGGGTCCTCCTTCCAAGGAGAGCTTCTTCACGAGACTTAGAAGCAGAGGCTTGCACAGCACTTTCACTGACAGTCTGCAGTCATGCCCTGTTCTTTCACTGCACACTGGATGGTGTTGTCTCTTCCTGCGTCTCAGGTTTGTTTTACACCTGGAAGAGCCATCCCAAATGCAGGCACAGTAGTCAGGGGGAGCCCTGAAATGATAGAGGGGAACAGCAAAGAGATAGGAGAGGTGGGAAAAAGCACCAGCAATTAACCCAGGATGTCCAGTGGATCCACAAGCAGGATACCTTAAGTTTTAGCTTTTATATCTTTCAGATTCTGTACTGCATTAGTGTGTAACTCTGAACTTCATATAAAGTGTCAGCAAGCTCTCCTCACAGCTCAGTCAGACAGAACAATCCTTTTCCAGCCCCACAACCAAGGACACCGCTGCAGCTTCGGGCCCAAAAAGTGCAAACAGCAGTGAATTGAGGAGAGCAATCTGGGAGGATGGGACTGCATAACCTGGAGCTGGAATTGCACAATGAACCCCAATATGGAAATGGACCAAAACTTGTAAAAGTGTGAGAACTCGTGACCTGGGGTCCATCTTGGGTGTAGCCACAGCTGAGTCCTTGCACTGCCCAAGGTGTGTCCTGTGAAGGCCTTTTAATAAATCCCTGCTTTATTCCTTTAACTCTGTCCAGCCTCTGTTCCAGGGAGCCTTTCCAGGCATCAGGAACAACAAAGAAATAGGAGGGGTGGAAAAAAGCACCAGCAACTATCCCAGGATGTCCAGTGGATCCACAGGCAGGTACCATCACTGTGTGTTTGTGAAACAAGCCAAGACAGGAGTCTCCTCCCTGGTCCTGGCTGACTCAAGCAGTGGCTCTCTTCTCCCTCTCCTGAAGGGTGAGTTGTTCACCCTGGCAAGGAATCCATCACTCTTTGTTCAGCTCAAAAGCTTGTCACACAGAGACATGCAGCCCCATGCTCTTCCTCTCTTCCTTAACACAGAGGTTCCCAAGCCATGGCAAAGAATCCTGACGACCTTCTTTATGTCTTTTGGAGCACTTACACTTGTATTGTTCAACTTTGAATAGAGAGTTTTTAAAAATAGCTGGTTCTCCACACCAATTACAGACTTATATAACCTCGCCAGCCAACCATGGATCAAGGGTGGGAAGTGCTATTTTGGAAAAAAAAAGGTGCCAATTCTTCTTATTTTCTCTCTGTTAGTTTGGGTTTGGTTTTTTTGTTCTTTGTTTTTTTGTTGGTTTTTTCCTAATACAACAATAATTCAGGTAAAGAAGAACTGCATGTATAAAGGAGGTGAGGATTAGTGAAGAAGCAAACAGATTTTTTTTGCTTATGTGGAAGGGGAGAAAAATTAAGACAGGTGCTTGTGGAAACATGGAAGGTCTCTCCAGTGCAATGAATAATAATTTCAAAAGTATTTTCTGAGATCTGAACGGTATTTATATGCAAATACTGTCTCAGAAGGTAGTGGGAAAAGACCAACAGTTTTCCTAACATTGTCTGGGAAACAAAATTTGCAGTTCTGGAAGACTTGCCATTTCCATAGGAACCAGATGAGATGAAGTAGAAAGACTTAAGAGAGGTGATTAAAAAGTATTTTATACTGAAAACAAACTTTCTAGCTGAATGACATAAATTACTTTTAAGGGAGTGAAAGGATTTCTAGCAAGTTTAAAAAAACAAGTATCTGCCCTTTGGTAACTGTGTTAGAGAGCCTTGGAGAGCAACAATCTCAGCACAACCTTAGAGGAACCATGTGCACTTGTTTTAAGGTGCTGGAAATCTAGTTTATGATCCCAGAATTTTGAGAGTCCTGTTAAAATTTAGGTACATGCAGAAAAAACCCTACATGCTTCATAAATCAAGAAAAGAGCTTCACTACTTTGCATTGCTCTGAACAGAGGTTGGAGGTGAGGGATGTGGGCAGAACATTTCATCCCACTGTTTGGTGTTTGGGAATTTTAACAAGAGAAATAATTATGGGTGATATCCTGCCTAATTTAAGGTTTGGTATTATAACAAAAAAAGATCCGCCTACTTTTGCGTTTTGGTTTGGTTATTTTAGCAGTAATAATGTTGTGGTTTCTGTAGTCACCTTCCCAAAGAAGGGAGCCATCACAAACAAACGAGCTACTTCCTCTGCAGTGCTATTTCTGTTATGGTTTATTAGTGAGCTAAAAAAAAGGCTTTGATCTACCCTCCAGCTTGATATGTTATGAAATATTTTCATCAAACTCTGCCCTTAATTGAACTCATATTAATCTCAGCAAGATTAATGCAGATCTATGTTCTTAGGGGTTTCTGGACAGTCAGATGAGATCTTGCAGTTGGACCTCGCTGGTGTTGAGTTCAGTGGACACCACTGGAGGGACAGAGATATTTCTGTAGAAAATTCATTGCAGGACTGGGGGTAAGAGCAAATGCATTTGGCCTGAAGCACGATTAATGCATTACCTAAAGTTTGCCAGTTGGTCCTTCTCCCATTGAAGTTGATGGCAAAATTCCCATGGAATTCAGCAAAGTGGGGTGGAATCTATACAGAAATTATTTTTCCCAGAACAGCTTTGCAATAACCAGCGGATTTGCAAACTCCTCACTCTGACACATTGAAATAATTTGGGACTTTCATTCCATTTTGCTTTAATTGGACTTACCCTGAATGTGAGTCTTCCTAAAAGGGTTGCTATGCCTAAAATATGTGCAGGCATGTTTGCACTCTCTGAGGGAACATGGAGGTTAAACTGGAAGGCGAGGTTATGTTAGCAAGGATATTTTCTTTTTATACTGCTTCCAAAGGCAACCCTGTTTTGGGCTCACCACTCTGCCCTGACCGCTCTGTGCCTCTCCATCCCAAATCATGCTGGGATTTGATGATAAAGCACATCCTCTTTCCAGGAGCCCTGCCAACCCCTACATCCTAACTCACTGGTGTTCTGGTACCTTAGGCACTTTGTGGTCAGAAGGCAGACTGCAAATGTGGGTATGTCCAAACCCTCTGGAGGAAGAGAAGACATTTCTTACAGAGCTGCTGTTGTCCATTTGATTCCCAGTTCCTTTGTTTTAGTGTTTCTCGGGCTGTGCCAGCTGAGACAGCTCTTAGCTGGATACCAGCACTTGCAGGGCCTGATTTGGTTCATGTCTTCTATAAAAGTTTTCCATCTCTGACCAAGGTATTTCACATCAGGGTAAAAATGTGAGTAAATCAGAGCTGGCATCTCTCCCAGACATATCAATTCCCTTAATTCCCTTTTTCCTGTGGCTTTGGGACAATCAAAATAGGGAATGTTTCCATTGCTGTACCTTTATGAAAGTACAATATGTGAACGCCATCTCCTGAGTGCATCCAGTGCATTTCCTTGCCTTGGTCATTACGATAGCTTTCCCTGGAAATTATGTGGGAATCAATCTCTTGGCGGGGCTTGGCTCCAGGGAAGATCAAAACCCCTAACGTGACAGTTAATGAATCAAGGAGAAAGAAGATGGAAGCTGTCACTCCCAGCTGGCCAACACCAACAGAGTCCCAAGGCAACGGGAGGTGCCAAGGTGTCTGCTTGAAAAATTTGGAGAGACCTTGGGGGGGAGGAGGAGTCAGACAGAGGGCTGCTCTGAGGCCAGTTTTCCTGGCAGGAAAATCCATTTGCAGTAATGGAGGAGCAGTGGAGGCCACTCATCCTCTCTGAGGGGACATGCATGGTCTTTTGTAAGATCCAGGACAAGCTGGCATTATTCTGCATCCCTGGGGCGATGGTGCTTTGCCATGGAGCTGAGCTGGGTGGGATGCACACAGCAGGGCATGGATCCAGGGGTATAAACTGGAGAGGGACAGGATCCAGAGATATAAACTGATAGAGGCACAGGATCCAGGGGTATAAACTGATAGAGGTACAGGATCCAGGGATATAAACTGGAGAGGGACAGGATCCAAGGATATGAACTGAAGAGAGACAGGATCCAGGGGTATAAACTGATAGAGGCACAGGATCCAGGGATTTAAACTGGAGAGGCACAGGATCTAGGGATATAAACTGGAGAGGCACAGGATCCAGGGGTATAAACTGGAGAGGGACAGGATCCAGGGATATAAACTGATAAAGGCACAGGATCCAGGGATTTAAACTGGAGAGGCACAGGATCCAGGGGTATAAACTGGAGAGGGACAGGATCCAGGGGTATAAACTGATAGAGGCACAGGAACTTTCAGGACAGGGTGGCACAAACAGAGCCAGGCCTGCCTGTAATGAGCCTGTTTATCTCTAAAGCAGTGTTTCTCAGACTCTGATCCATGGGCATTTGGTGGTCAGTAAAACATCCAGCTGTGGCTCATGAAAAAATGGGAAACCCTCTCTCTGTCCTCCAGCAGCCACAGAAGCATGCACACAAACAAAATGGGAGAAAATAAAAGCTACTATAGATTAGCTTTCAAATTTGAGTCTTTTGTTGATTTGATTTGATATATAAAATATATACAAGTTGGTCTTCTGATTATTGTGCTTTTTCTGAAAAAGGCTAATCCCTGGACTTGAGAAGTTTAAAAAATGTGGCTCTGAGGGCGGTGGTTTTGGAGCCAATTACAACAGCATTGAAATGTTGAAAGATTCCTTTTATTTGTTGAAAGATTAGGCTGAAGCCCTTCAGTCTATAAAAGAATAATAAACCCTAGCAGGATAAAACCCTTCACTGCAATGAGGATACAAAAGCCACCTCACAGTGCTGTGTGGCCTGGGTGGAGGCACAGGGCTGGCAGAGCTGGCACTGATAATTACTAAAGTTATCAGTGCCCAGAAAATAGACTGTGATCTCTTGCTTCATTCATACAGAATCTCATCTTCCACCTCCTGCCCTCATCTTGGACAGCATCTGCAAAATGAGATGTGTTCACACAGTCCCTTTTAGTATCCTTTAGTCTTGTACAACCCACTCTGAAATGCATTGTTAACGATGGAAGGATTGGCAAATTCTGAAGTCCTGGAGAGAAAATGAGCTCTACTGACCTTTTCTTCCTGGCAAATTTTGTCATCTGGGCTGCTTGGGGCTTGGGACCAGGCTTGCAGCTGAGTAGAGTTTGGTTTTCAGACAATCCCACTCTGATGAGCAGTTTCTGGGTTATTTGTAAACCACCAGGAGTCATCACCAGGACAGAGGGTTGTGTAGCTGTGCCTGCCACTGATTTCATGAACATTGGCTGCACGTGCAGGAGGGTATGGCTGAGCTGAGGAGCTTTCCCAAGAAATGGTAGGTTTGAGGAGAGGCCAAGGTACAGACATTAAATGGAAAAATAAACCTGCACGGAAAGACCAGGCATGCCTTTGTCTTGTCTGCCTGAAACAAAACAAATTCAGCAGTGGGAATGGCAAAAAGCCCCTCGGGGCAAGGAGTGTGTGGCACAAACAGCAGGTGACAACAGTGGCCCTGGTTCTGGGATGAGAGCCACTTGTCCCTGCAGTCACAAGAACTGAGCAAGAACTTCTCAACCAGTGAAAAAGCCTGAGGCCTGCTGGCAGCTGTGGGTCATGTCCAACAATCTCAGTCACACTATTGCTTTTGGAAGTTCTGTCCAGCCCTCTCCCTCCCAAACTGAGCACTGATCCTGCCATCCCAGCCCGTTCTGCTGGGATGCTGCATTACCTGTCACACTGGAGTATTAGTGGAGCCTTAACAGAGCCTGAAAAAAATCACATGGTGCCTTTCGCTGTTGTCTTAGCCAAGTTTCAGTGTGATTGATCACACTGTTCCTGCCTAAAGTTCCCCTCAATCACCACGATTTTAATTCCTTCCGTTTCATTTCTGGCTGGTGTGTTACATGGAGCAGCACTGTTCTCATCTGTTAGACGCCTCAGTTTCACCCCAGAAAGTGCCCCCACCCCACAGCAAATGAAGTGATCCCCCTGTGTCTCTTATTTCTTCCCAGGACCGTGGTGAGGATTAATAAGCAGGCATTTGCAAAGCACTGTGTGATCCTCTGAGTAAAGGGTTTATACGGGGGTGAAGTGTTGGCCTGAGCAGAGGTGGGGTGTGTGACCAGATCAGCCCAAAGCTGAGTGTGCCTTCGGGGCTGTCAGCAGGCACAGAAAGGAGAAGCTGTCTTCATTCCCCACTTACATCTCATGTATCCTTGGCATGGAAGCCTGGCTTGGCAAGTTGATGGGGATGAATATCTCTCAACACTCCGGGAGGGTGACAGACAGCTGGGGTCCGTGGCGTGTTCAGATCTTACGAAATCAGCCCCACTGGGGGTTTGCGAGGTGAAAGGAAATCCGCCTGCCCTTGGGTCTGCGAATTTGTCATCACAGTGGAGGGGCTTTGGGGCAATGGGGGCAAAACAGAAACTCTAAAGAAACTGGTTTCTACCCCAGGTAGTAATTCCAGCAGAAGTGGAAAGCAAGCCTAATCAGAAGGATCCCTCAAACCAAAAAACCTGAAGCTCCTGCTCACGTTGTGTCTCTTCCTAATGTTTGCAAGGCTGTTTTGGGCAGTTGTTCCCTACTGATGCAACTCTCTGCATCCATTTCTCACCAGTGGGCTGATGATGAACTTAGGCTTAGTGTGTGATGTTTAGTTGGCTGCAGTTTTGTGGACAGGTCCTACTTTTATCAGGATGCAGGGGTGGTGCTCCAGGGGCAGCCAGGAGTCACTTGTCTAACTCTGACCTTTCCGATTTAGAAGATTTGGGATTTCCAAGTGGTCTGATGAATCAGAACAGACTGACCCTTCCTGCCACCTCTCCTCCTGATGCCAGCTCAGCACATGGAAAAACACACACACACACACACACACACATACGTGGAGATGCAAGTCCGGGGCTGCTTGATCGACCCTCTTGAAGGCTGCAAAGCTCAGCCCTCCCTGGGTGAGGAGTCAGTCACCTCGGCAAGGAGGAGCCGCGGCCAGAGAGATGCAGGATGAGTCAGACCCTTTGCTGGGGACTGAGAAATCAGAGCAAAAGGCAGGGGTTTCCATGACTCAGATTAACTACAGGGAGGGGGCTTTCATGGGAGAAGGAGAGGTCAGTTACACTGGATAATGCTTTGGCTTCAACATTTCTAGGAAGCTGCAGCCCAGAAGACATCCTTTCCCTGCCAAACAAGGGCCAGTACAATGACACCCTTCTCCCAGGCCTCCACCCACTGTCATGCAATCATTGAAAAGGAAGATTATTTCTTCTGTGGCACACATTAACGCTGGAGCTGCCAGAGCGGTGTTCCCGCGCTGGATCTGTGCTGCCATGGCCTGCTCCCAGCTCCAGGAATGCAGGGGTCACTGAAGGGGGCAGCTCCACATTGGCCCCCAAAAACTGCTGTGCTGGAGACAGCAGCAAAGGGTGGGAGCTGCCTGTCTGCAGCTCACATCTCTGTCCCCTTAGCTCATAGCCATTGAGCTCTGCCTTTTCGGCTGTGCTCTTTCCTGCCCTGTTGCCTTCCCTGTCCTTTTTATTACTGCAGTGGGTCCAGGCTGCATGGATCAGATGGGGAATCTGCTCAGAATTAACACTACCCCATGGAGGCTGTGGCTCAACCCCTGGCAGAGTCAGGCTTGCAGGGCAGTGAGGTTTTTCTATCCTATGTGACTTCCAAAGATGCAAGCCTGGCTCCCCATAACCATCCAAGGGGTCCTGACAGAAGATGGAAGATGCACCCGCAGGGACTGAAGCCTGGCCAGGGGCTCTTTGGAGAAGGCCCCTCTCCTCCTGCCTGCAGGGATGAAGAGAAGGTGCCTCTCAGGCACCAGGGAATCATCACCACGTGTCTTTAATTTCTCCACTCTGTCCCAGCACTCTTTTTAGGGAGCTGAGGAGAGGTGAATGCCTTGGTGGCTGCTACAGTCCCCTCAAAGGGCAGCTGTGCCTGCTGATCCCCATGCTTCATTTCAAAGCAAGCTCCTCTCCAGGGCACTCTGTGGGCGCATGAAAATTCCCTAAAGCCTGTAGCCATGGCAAAACACTACATGGCTACTGTGCAAAGAAATGAGATTCACCCCTGACCGCTGCCCCCGTGGAGAGCTCCTCAAAACACTGCCAGGCTTGCACCAGTGCCTCCGAGGGGAAGCAGCTGCAATTGCTGTCTCTGTGCCCAGAGGTCCCTGGGCAGCGGCCACGCAGCCCAAGTGCTGCCTAATTCATCCTGTGCCATCCATCATGCTGGAGGGACGGGCAGTAATGTCATTATGGACACCCCTGGTGTGGCACAGCCGCTGGGACGCTTTCCACGCCGTTCCTCTGGAGACGGGCAAGGGTGGAAGCCGACTCCGCAGCTGCTCGTGGCAAATGATGATTTCATCATCAAAGCAGGACCTCTGGCAGCATTTGTGGGGATTAGCGACACATCCTGTGCTTGGACCAGCAGCTTCAAGGTCTCCCAGCTCCATCCTGTCACCTTCACCAGCTGTATTTGCCCGAGCTGAGCTGTTTCATTCTCTGGAACAGAGCAGGATCACTGCAGCTTCCTGGGCCGCCAAAACACGGAGAGGGACGAGGACTCCACTCCCCACCTCCAAGTGGGACAAGGGAGCGGTGGGAAAGGGTTAAGCCGTGTTGTTGATTGTCACATGGTGCTGGGAATGCAAAGGCAGAGAGAGAGAGAGAGGCAGCAGCACATCTTGAGTGCACATGTGGCCTCTACCACAAACACTTCAAAGTGCTTCCCTCAGACTGACGGAACAGCCTGACGCCGACTGTAAATGCCCTTGACACGCAGAGTGGAAAATATCAAACGCTCCGGCGTCCCCCGAAAGGCGGCCCGCTCTCGCTGGGGAAGGCCTAATGAACCTGCGCGGGAGAGGAGGAGGGAGGACGGAGGTGTGACGGGTGGTTCTCATTTAGGCCGTGTACGGCTACACGCCAGCCCGGGCAACTGGACTTAATCTGAGGCAAACCCAAGTGCTTGAGGACGTTTTAAAAGAGGCTGGGACATCAGCTTGAGGCGACTGCATGTCAAGATCCCACCACACCTTCACGCACTGCCTTGCTGCCTGCCCCAAACTGTGCAAGGCAGAACTAAAGGGTTTCCAGGCTGGAGGTTTCTCCTTTTCCTCAAGGAGCCTCTATCTCTTCCCATCCCTGTGCTACCTCTGCGCCACAACCCCCAGCCCTGAAATGCCCTCCCTGATCAGGTCCTTTTGTGACACTGGAAGCCTCCCCAACCTTGGCACAGAGCAAATGCCAGAGGAAACCTCATGGTAGCCATGTCCCTCTCCTGGGGCTGTGAGATGGGGCAGACTTCTTTGCCACATCTTCTCCAAGTGGGACAGGCCTCTCCTGGGACACAGTCCTGCTCTGATGCAGGGGAGGAAAAGCCTTGAGGATTGCAAGAACAGATATCGATCACCAGTAGCATCGTGGAGTCACTGGGGGTTGTCTGCTGTAACCTCGTCTGGGGCATCATCTGCCCCTGGGCACACTTGACTGGCCAGGACTTGCAGTCCTGGTGGCTTTGGCTGCTTGGCTGGGGAGGTGACACCAGCCGGCAGTGCAAGGGAGCAGGGGGATGTACCCCAAATCTTTGAGGCCATTTTCCCAGGATGGGGGCCAAGCGGGGACCCTGATGCAGGGAGAAAGCACCGCATTCTCCTTGCTGCATGGAAACCTGCGGGCACAGGCCAAAGCTCTGCCTGTGCTGGTGGAGGTACATGAGACACTGAAGAGTGGCCAAGATACAGCTCTTGACCCTGGACCAGTGTGAGAGAGACACAGTCACTAATGGCTCCTTTTGACCCTGATCCCTGCAAACTTAAGGGGAGTATGAGCACGAGTGATGGCAATGGACCAAATGTGCACAGGCAGATACAAATCTTCTGTCCAGCAGAAGAGGGGACAGAAAGACGGGGCTTGTGTGCGGTCTCCTTGGCTCCAGCGCAGCGTACATCGCCGAGAGGCTGAGCAGGGCTCTGATGACTGTAGGCAGGGATCCATTGGTTATGACACATTTGGCATGAACGAAATTGCCTCATAAAATACTTCTCAGATCAGCAAGAACATGAGGGAACTCAGGAGGGAATTGAAGGAAAGTAAAGTTCAGACGGACGGCAGCAAGACCCCACCTTGCATCTTGGAAGCAAAAGCAGACAGAGGAGGTGACCACCAAGGGGCGAGAAGTGTAAAATGGAGGTAAAATGGAAGGTTGCAGGTCATGGAGCACTGAGGGATCATATCAGCTGGACTACCTCCATCTCACTGGGAGAGCAACTAATTTTCTGGATAACAAACAAGGTAGAGCCATTAAGAGGGTTTTAATAGAACATCTTTGGGGAGCACTGTTAAGAGGGTAAACAGAACACGTAGGTGCCACCTTGAACTGCTGAGTCATGGCAGCACAAATGTTAAAAAGCAAACCCAGAAACCTGCAGTAAACAACAGGAGGTGGAAATCTCCACTGATGGCAAAAAAAAGCGAATGGCTTGGGGTTTATAAAACCTCCTGGGAAGGTTTATCCCCAGTAAGCTCTTCGTGTACCATCTGCTTGGAAAAGATGCTATTGCCTTCTTTAGAGTTGTTGGTTTCTTGGAAGGGCAGGAGGTGGATGCCCGCTCCCTGAGGGATCACGGGAGGAGACCTCACGGGTGACTTGGCTCAGCTGACTGTGAACACGCTGTGGGGCACCAGGGGAGGGTGCCTGGGATAAGGGGACACTGCTCTGAGGGAACGGGCTGCAAGGGGGACAGGGTCCAGCCCTGGTGACCCTGCTGGGTGCCGCCAGGGCTGGCGGGGATGGCAGGGGACAGCGGGCTGGCACAGCCGATGGCCTCCCGCGCCGTCCCGCAGCGACGGAGGAAGATGGATTGATCGCTGAGTTGTGGATTGATGACTGCTGTCAGCTGGTGGCCTGCCTCGCCAGCCAGGGAACGGAAGCAGACTCCATGCCCAGTCTCTTTAAAGGCTTTTTGCCTCAGGATATGATTTATTGTTAGAAAACAAAGGATGTTTAAGGGGGAAAAAAAGCCAACACAAAATAAAACATCACAATTGATGAAAGCTGTCTTTGGTCCCCAGTGGCTTTTTCCCCTCTTGTGAGCCTGGGAGCAGAGAAGGGATGCACCCCCCCACAAATAACCCCAAACCAGCTTCCTCTGCCTTTTAGGTATGCAGCTCTCCAGTCCCATGATGGGCAGGGACTCCACAACCTATTCCCAGGCTGCCTCCCTGCCAGCGAGCACCACACTATGTGCAAACACAGAAAAGCTCTGACCAGAGCTATTTATAAGTGATGAGGGACCAGATTTTTAAAAGCACAGGGGTGCCCAGCTCTAGCCCCTGGTTCTGGAAAAAGAACGGCTTCCCTGGGCCGAAAATAATTAGGAGTACAATTAAGGAGTGGAAGGAATTATTTTAACAAAATTGAGCAGATGATAATCGAGGAGTGTTTGAGGCTGTTTGGTGAGATGCTTTAAGACCAGCACTATCCTGGAAGCCTGAACACTGCTTTGCAGAAACCAGCCCAGCTAGGAGGGAAGGTGGAAGCAGGAGTATTGTAGGTTTAACATATCTATCTCTATCTCTATATCTATATATCTATATCTATATATCTGTAACTATATATCTATCTCTCTCTCTCTCTACATATATATATATATATATATATACATTGATAAATAGCATTATGGGCATAAATATGTGGCAGTGAAGTGCATATTGATGTTGATGATAAATGCAAAAGGAGGAATCTGATAGTGGCGAGTAGAAATCAGTGAGAACCTGGGAAGAAAAGCTAAAGGTAGGAGAGAAAAGCCTCTTGCCACTGGAGTTAAGGATAATTATTTAAATGTATCAAGAAAAGCCAAATCCTGTAATGAGATCCCAGACAATAATGGGAAAATACTTATCCTGTGTGTAGAAGAGACAAAGTTATTTGTTCAACATCTATTTTTCTCTTTGGAAAGAAGTGGGATGACACAACCATACTTTATGGAGATAATGAAATACTTTGTATTCTACCGGTGATGAAGCCGAATGTTAAAGAGCAGTGATTAAAGTTAGAGATTCTGCAGGATCAGATAACTCACATCAAAGGATAAACAAATTGGCCTGAGAGCTCTCTGAACCATTAGTGTCGATTTTTAAACAAATCTGGGAACTCTGGGGAAGTTCCAGAGGATTGGGGGGAAAATCTAACACCAGACTAATAAGGCAGTAAATAAGATGGGCCATGAAAACAAGCGGCGTTTGGCAGGACACGGTTCCAGAAAGAATGATCATAGGAAAAACCTTTATGGAACACAGTCCATATGGACTCTCAGTATGTTGCATAATTAACATCAGTCAGCTGCAGCTTGCAGAAAATAAAGACTTTTTACTGTCTGTGATGGGGTAATGACCTTAATTTACAAGGTGGCATCATCCATGGAGGCTTTTGCATGATTCTTGGCTTACATCTGCATGGCATCTCAAGGGAAAAAAAGGAGAAAAGTCATTCCTGTGTGAAACTAGTGCCATTGGGATTGGTTTTACTGCCCTGTAACTGAGTCAGTTGGAAACCCGGAGATGTTGTCTGGTGGGGTGTTTCTTGTGGGACCTTGCAGGGCCCTGGTTAATGAGAGGGCTGATCACTGCTGGAGGAGTGGGCAGGCAGTCAGGAGAGGGCTGAAGCCCTGCGTGGGCAGGCAGGTCCCTGAGCTCTGTCTGTGCTCACCAGTCCTTGTGTCGTGGTCCCCAGCCCCTGCAGGGGAGGGAGCTGTTGCAATGCGCCAGCGTTCCCATCTGGATTTCCTCTCTCTGAGGCTCTGGGGTTGCTGTACATCCCCAGTCTGGAGCTGGGATATGGCCAAAGCATGCCTCTGGATCGGAGATTTGGGAAGCATTCTGGGATAACCTCATCTAGGCACAGCTTGGGTCCCTTGGCCAGGAGGACTCCCCTCAGCAGTGTGTGTGTGTCTTAACCCAGCTGCATGCAGGGTCTTCTGCAGCTGGAAGGTTGGACCAGCTGGAATCACAGCAAGCCAGCCCAGATCCTTGGAGCAGCCTCTTGGGCTCGCGAGCTCCAGGATCCATCAGCCAGAGCAAAGGTGCGTGTGCCAGCGAGGGCCGTGCATCCTTCCTGGGGCTGCCCCACAGCTCCAGCCCAGCTGTTCCCAGTCAGGCCCGTGCATCCTTTCAAGTCCTGATAAGGATCGTCTCCGCTGCAGAGTGTGTGACAGTCTGTCTGTCCCCTTCAGCCAAGTTTCCACAAGAGCAGCTATTTACAATCAATGCTGAGACAAATGAAATGCTGAGACAAACCCTCACGGAACCTGAGTCCAGTTATTCCAGTCCTGTTGTTTACAACTTACTATGTTTTTTTGAACTCTGAATCCTTTTCTTGAGCGTTACAGAATCCCTTTAGATGTTTCTAATCTGCATGTAATTGCCAAGCAGATATGAACTCTCATTCCTTATTCACTGTAGGAGTGGCTTGCAGTATCTTGACTAGGTCGTGGGGCACAGGTCATAGCCCCTGGTTTAAAAAAGGGAATTGCTGACCCTGCAGGGCATGGAGAAGGTCAGGCTGGGAAGCAGCTCAGGTTTTACACAGTGCCTTTGAGCCTGGGGTTTTGGCAGTTTGACATTTTAGAGATACCACTCTGTGCATGGCTGGGGCACGTCTACCCCAGGGTTGGGGGCAAATGCAGGGAGAAAGTTGGGTCAGAGGAAGGTGACTAAGTCAGCACAGCATCTCCCTGGGGGTCACCTCCTTCCCTCAGGGAACGGCCTGGCCCAGAGCAATGTCATTTCGGGGGGATGGTGGCCACGACCGTCCAGCTCTGTGGCGCATTTGTGGGGTCAGCAGGACAGGAAAACAAATTCCCTTTCCTTTGGTGAGCTGTGTGCTCCATAGCTCAGGAATATGAACCACCACATGTTTGGCTGAAAAATGATCATCCTCAGGAAAGGAACAGGTCTATCATGGTAAAGGAAGGGAACGACTCAAAGCATGACATGCAGAAATGACACCTCGGGGCTTCAAATTTGTTCCCTGTCAATGCAGAGGAAGAAAACTGACCTAGACACCGTTGAGGTTGACAGGTCTTAAATTTAATCTGCTCTAAAGGCACGACATGACCCTGTGTTCCTGTGCACTGTAAGGCTGCAGCTGTTTTACCCATTGGCTTTTCCTGCTCTCTGGCCACCTCACAACCTCTCCAGCAGAGTGGAGAAATATTCCTGTCTGTGCACTGTCAAATGTGGGCTTCAGCTGGGACCCTTCAGACTGAAACCAAGCCCCAGGGAGGGAGCTGCTGCCAGAGGATGCCATCCTTCCTAGGACCTGGCTGGTCTCTGCTGCACAGCAGCCTGTCTCCAAGCACTGTGGTTTTCCTGCCTCCATTGTCCTCCTCCGTTCACTGCTAAGCTCCTCAGAAGAGGTCTCACCAAGCTGGGCTTTTTTCAGAGCCCTCCCTCAGCCTCCCTTGAGGCAGGCACATTTCTTCCCTTTTAATTTTCCTGGACCCCCAAGCTGGGATTTTTGGGGTTGGTTTGTCTGCTGTTGCTGCTTTTTGCCTTTTTCTTCCTCTTTGTTACACATCCCCAGGCAATTCTAATTTCAGACCTTGGTTCCTGCAACCAAAACTGGACTCTCAATCCACTCGGAGCCGTGCCAGGGGCTCTGACCCTCACAATCCCGAGGGCTTATTTCTGGAGGTCAGTACAATGCTCAGGGACCTGAAGGCACAAGACCTGGCTGATGGGTACCGTGGGGCCCCACAGGTTTTTGCAGGCATGAAGATTACCTGGATCATTCTGCAGCTGCAGCCACCGGAATAACGATGGGGTTTTTTAGTTCTACTGGTGGAGCCAAAGCCTTGAAGAAGAAAAGGCCCTGCCAAGTCGGCAGAACACATCCATCTTCCCTGTGAAGCAAACAAAATTTTTGTTTCAGGTTTAAGGGGTTTCAGGTTTTGTTTCAGGCGTTTCAGGTTAATCGATCTGCCCCAAACGAAGCGTTTTGGTTTGGCCTTCCTCACTTCCCCATCTCCTCCTCTCTTCTCCCATTGCAACCGTTTGGATCTAGGATCTGCTGGATTCAACCCAAAGCCACAGAGGGGTTCAGTCCACTTGAATTAGTACTTCCCTGCAGACAAAATCCACCTCTGAAAACTTGCGTGTGCTTTTAGGTTCAATAACTTCCCCTATCACGAATTCCCTCCTTTGACCTTGGTCCAAATACTTGAGCTCGGCAGGACCTTTGTTTATTTGAGTAAGATGCTCTCCTCTTTCAGCGCCGATTGTTCACCAAGGCAAGGACTCTATTTGAGCCATGCCCTGTGTTTACACAGTTGGCCGATGTGTTGTTGTGAAACTGTTGATTGAGGCCTGTTGGAAGATGGGGAGCGCTCGGCACAGACGGATTTTGGGCTTCGTCCATCTGCCAAACACCAACCAGCCTCTGCTGTTTCACAGACTCGTGATCCGACTGACTCCGGGCGCTGTCACGGGGATGGAGAAAGGCCCATCTTCTCACTCAAGGGACACTTCTTGCCAGGCCTGGAGGCAGTGCTGCTTCCCACTAAAATGGTTGTAATAATGTTTTAGCATGGGCAAGAGAAAAAATAAAGAAAGAAAAGACCTCCCTAAAACTCGTTCAAAGGGCTGGTGGAAATGGAGTCATGGAATTTTTTTGACAAATACAAAACAAAACACAGCCCAAGGCAGGAATCCAGCATGGAAAATTGGAGCCCGGTTAAAGTCTGGCAAAACTGTAAGTGGAGAAACTTCTATTCTCTTCTGTCCTGGTCCTAAAAAGCTGCCTGATGTCTCTTCTCAGCTGGGAGGAGAGAGTGGGGGAACGGTGGGTTCTCACCTCAGAGTGCCACTGGAATGTGTTTGCATTCATCATAGGGGTGATGGTAAAAGAGGCCTGGAGAACAGAAGGGTGTGAGATGTTCCCCAGGGGTCGGAGGCCTCATGGGGGAAGCAGGAAATGAAGAAACACAAAGTCCCTGCTCTGGTTCAACCCCTGATCCCATGGTACCAAGGAAAACACCAGAATTCACCTTTCTGTCCTCCCTCCTGACTCTCCTTTGGGCATGAACTGAGGAAAGGACCTTCCTGTCTCCTGGGCTGGTTTGCAGAACTGATGGGCAGGTGGGGCAGGAGAGGACTTCAGGCACGGCCACAGCCCTGTGGGCCTCTGTGCCAGCACGCCAAGATGGTAGGGTGGGGACAAAAACTGCATAATGGTGGTGGCAGAGGGGATCTACTTAGTAAATTCAGGAGGAAATGTGGTTTGTAACTGTAGGGAGATAGAGGGACCAAATAATTTTCCCTGCTGGGATGGATCTGTGTCTGGGCAGTGCCATGTGCCGATGGTGAGCAGGGAGGGCTGCGCTCACACTCGCCCCACGCCAGGCTGGCCGCATCCTGCTTTCACCAGCTGGGACATCCCTGGCCAGCGACTCAGCCCCTCAGGGATGTGTGTCTGAGCCACTTCCCCTCGGCCATCTGGGGAGCATCCTCTCCCCACAGGCCATCCTCATGAGGCCTTTGCCATCACGGACCTTGGCAGCTCCGCTTCAGGTGCATCCACACACAGTATCCCTCTGCCTTCTGCCTCCACAGCTGTGTCCAGAGCTCCTGGCTTGTCCTGCATGGATTCAGTCATGGCTGGACTGCTCCATCACCCTGACAGAAAGAGACTGCTCTCTTTGTTGTCCCAAATCTGGGCCTGGGAGGATCAGCCACAGGAAGAGATTGGGCAGAAACAGCAAGTTGCATGTGGCCATGGGACATCTCAAGACTTAAAGAGAAGGAGCAGGAGAACCTCCAAAACTTCCTGGACTGGGGAAGGTGAGGCAGCAGAGAAGTCATGACTTCTGTGGATGGGTGCACAAATAGGGCGGAGGAACTGGCCAGCGGGGCAACCTTTCACTGCAGAGGGCTGAAGTGAACCCAGTTTGAGGCTCATATAGGACTTGGTGGATGCCATTCCATGCAGTGTTTGGGTTTGTGTCTCACGTTCAGATAAATCTGGACTGGAGCCAGCACATTGCCATTTGAACTACTCCCAGTGGTGCAGCATATGAAGATGAAAATGAATTATCAATTATTTCCTGGTTAGGCCCTGGGAATAGAAAGCTTTTGCAGAATAAAGTTAGGAGCTTTACTTGTGGTCTCACCTTTTTTAGACACCAATATCCAGCTCCACAAACCTAAGTCCATCTACTGTGAGAGCCTTTATGGACTCCTAGATCCAGGAATGAGTTCCCTGCTTCTTTATTTTTGTTTTCTTAGGACATTTCTTCAGCATTGTCCTGACCAGCCAGGAGGACTGGGCCAATTCTTGGTGCTTTTTTGCCAAAACCATTCTTTAGTCTCAGGTACCTCCTGGATGCTGGTGGCTGGGATGAGGACAGTGGAGTCTGAGTGCAGACAGACCCAAAGTTGTCTGCTGTACCTGGTCTGGATGGAAAGGGGACAGGCTGCCAGCTACAGCGCCTGGACAGACACGCTGTGGTTAGAGTAGTCTTGATTTTGAGATGGCAAGAGCATTAAATGTGTGTAAAGCAGACAGACTGGTGCTAAAGCACTTACTGGGAACATTAATACACCACGGACCACCCTTCCTCATCATATGATGTGGTTCTGTCTATAGGCAAGATATGTAAAAACAATTTAAAATTAATTTAGCTTTTAAACCTTTTAAAAACATATAAACCCCCCAACCTTTTGATATGGGATTGGGCTGTTTTTCCAAGTGGGAAAATGTTCACATCAGGATTGATTTAATTTTTTTTTTCCCCCTTTTAAATCATAAACAGTCCCGGTACAAGAAACAGTAGCTGTTATTGATTAAAAGTTCATTTGCCTTGTCTTTGCTGATGATTGATATTTGGTAAGGAAGGATAGAAGAAGGGAAGGGTGTTGTACTTTGGAGAGCAAAAGAAAATGTGTCACATGTTACCTGCATCTTAGAATAATGTTAGTGTTGGAAGGAGCGTTATCCCGAAGAATAACAGTTGTTTTAAGGTTCAGCAGCTCCCAGGGCTTTCTTCGTGTGTTGGGCTGTGTCGGACGCAGCCTCTTTAAAAAGCAATGGGATGCAGGAGGGGAGCAAGGCAACTGCAATCCCAAATGGGATTTTTATGGCCTGTTGAAGCAAAGCAGCTCCCCACTGGATCCAGTGGCAGGCTGTAAAGGCTCCTCTTTGGGAGTGCGTGTGCTGCTCCGGCGAGTGCAGGAGGTGCTCAGGAGCTGGTGGGTTTGCCTTGATGAGGCTTTAAGTTTTAGCTTTCATATTTTCCAGTTTCTGCACTGCGTTAGTGCGTGACTCTGAACTTCATATAAAGTGTCAGCAAGCTCTCCTCACAGTTCAGTCAGACAGAACAGTCCTTCTCCAGCCCCACAACCAAGGACACCGCTGCAGCTTCGGGCCCAAAAGGAGCAAACAGCAGCAAACTGAGGAGAGCAATCTGGGAGGATGGGACTGCATAACCTGGAGCTGGAATTGGACAATTGACCCCAATATGGAAATGGACCGAAACCTATAAAAGTGTGAAAACTCGTGACCTGGGGTCCATCTTGGGTGTAGCCACAGCCGAGTCCTTGCACTGCCCAAGGAGTATCCTGTGAAGGCCTTTTAATAAATCCCTGCTTTATTCCTTTAACTCCGTCCAGCCTCTGTTCCAGGGAGCCTTTCCAGGCAACGTTGACACCTCAGAATTTTTACTGGGCTCCCCAAACCCCCAGACTGCTGTGGCAAGCTGGGAGTGCAGGGTGCAGCTGGTCACAACCCAGCACGGCCCATGCAGGGACCGCGGCGCTGGCTCCTCCTCCCAGGGATGGTGGCTGAGGGTGCTCCCACTGCCCTGCGTGCTGCTCTGCAGGTGGCAAGTGGGTAGTCCACAGGTTTTATAAAATCTCTGACCTTCTGGAAATGCCTGGTTTCAGACAGTTTACGTGGAAACCACACCAGGATGCTGGAGGTAGAAGACCCCTTCACTCTTAGGCCTTCAGAGGACTTGGACTCCGTGGGGCAGGAAAGGCATTTCTCTGTCAAAACATTTTCCAGGCAAAAAGGGTTGGATTCAGAGAAGACGAAATTCTGTGAATTCATCTCCATTCCCCAAACTGTTGAATTGGGGAAGAGGGGAAAAAGGAAATGTTTTACTGAGATGTTTTCAAAGCAGAATGTTTCTGAGGTTTCTTTTCTTGGCCCGGTCTTTGGTCTCAGGACCTCCTTCAGTTTCAGTAAAAAAATAAAATTCTTTAAAAAATATTTAAAACATCTGTCAAAACACTAATTTCTCAGTAGAACTGAAATCTGCTTTTTCCAAGCATAATTCACTTCATAATTTGCTGAAAATATTTGTGGCAAATTTTCTTCCCAGCTCATTCCCAGTGCTAAATGCCTGTGAACTGGCAGGGCAGGAGCATGCCCTGATTTTCAGAGAGCTCCTGGGCAGATTTTCCCAGCACTTCTCTGAAGGTGCCTCAATACTGTGGCAAAAGAAATAAAACCCCACCAAAAACCAACAAACAACAAATTTTCCAGTAAAGAAGCACCGGGGTTGCATCACACGTACTTTCAGACTTTTTCATGGAAATTTATTGATTATAAATAGATATGTGATCCCATGGGATGGTGGGACTTGTCTCCATCAGCTTGGCTTGCTTAAAAGTTAAAGACTTCATGGAGATTTTGCTGTCTGGAGTGTTCCTGCCCACCCTGGTGCTCATGTTTAAGGGTGATGGGGTGACTTGCTGCTCTGTCCCATGGCAGGAGGGACCAGATCCCCACAGGGGATGGCTCTGTGATGATCCTGACATGTGTTACCCACCTAATGCACCCATCACTGGCACACACCTCAGCACAATGAGGATGTTTTCTGGCCCACTACCTGCGAAAGGGCAGGTTTCTCTACAGCCTCCTGATTTTACTGCTGGCTTTCCCACAAACAGTGTGCCCTGCTACTGTTCCCTATCCTGGGAACCCCATCCGGCTCTTCTGTAGCAGTTTGCAGTGGCAGGAAACAGGAACCCATCTGAGACACAAATCCAGAGCCAGGGTCTCTCCAGGGATCAAGTCTGCCCTCATGTCAGTGATGCTGGACTAGGAGGCAGATCCTCTGCCATTAAAATTGGTTATTTACAGCAACTCTGCTACACTCGTCCATGGGAGAGGGCTTGGCCACATCTGTTCACAGGCCTGAACCTCCCCCAGTTTATTTAGATGATGCAAAATCCCAGCCCACAGGGGTCCAGAGTCTGGGATTTTTCAAAGTAGGACAAGTTGGACCAGAAGAGCTTGGGAAGACCCCTCCCCTCCAGCTCATTAATGACTGTGTCGATTACCATTAACCCCTTGCATGGCCTGGCATCATTCCCAGTGCCTTTCATTCCATAGCACCGGGATCTTGTCCACACTGCAGCATCCCTCTGCATCCAGGATTGCATCCTCTGTGTCCACCTATCCAGTCACCCCAGAGACAGAGCAAAGCAAGGATGAGAGATCCCACTGAGATCCACCACTGGGTGGGTCTCAGTCCTACAGGCAAGAGTAACAGGGGACAAGTGACACGGCAGAGACTCCCTCTGCAAGGAATTGCCCAAGGGGCTGGCACTAAACCTAACCTGCCAGGACACCACCCCCCAGTTCCCTCTCTCTCCAAGGGATGGAGTTTCAGGCTTTGCAGCACATCCAGCCTTGCCAAATCCCCTCTCCGATGCAGGCGTTCCTAATCGCGCATAAATACGGCGGTGGATATCGCCGTCTGTGTTGCTCCAGAGACAGCCTTTGATCCTGGATTGAGAGCTCATGTTTCAGGTGTTTGGGCAAATCAAAAGTACAAAATAGAAACTCCAAATTGCCTTGTAATTTTTAAGAGGCAGATCAGGAAGACACTGCTTGCTGGATGGGGAACAGATGTCTCCCTGCCGGCTTCTCCGCTGTCCGGAGCTGGGAGGCAGCAAGGCTCCCCTTGCCGTGGGTGCCTGCAAGCAGAGGTGGAAGGGGTTTGGAGAATGTGTCTCAGAACTTTATGGATCCTGTCTGGGGAGGGGACAGGTCTGCCTCTCTCTGTTCAAACCCCAGATTTGGTTCAGTGTTAGCCCAGCTCTCCTCCTCCTTTTCCCCTATGTTGTTTTGGGAGTGGAGCCCATTGGCAACGCTGCAGGCCCTTGTCCCAGGGGTTTCACCTGAGAACCAAGTCCACCTGGGGAGTAAATCAACTCTCTGTGAAGCAGGTGGGGTTGGAAGCTGGCTGGTTCCTGAGCCAGGCAGCAGGGAAAGGCTGATGGAATCACCTGAGGGATGCTATAAACAGGAAAGGAGGAGCCTCTCCCCTCCTTCAGCTCCAGCAAGAGTAGGAGCTGGGGGAAGGTGGCGTGAGGAGGGTTGCAGTCAGGATCAACAGGGAGGGTAGTACACAGCTTGTTTCCAGAGTCATCTCGTGGGCTTTGCCTCTCTGGAAGGGGATCCCTTCTTTAGACATGGCTTTGTTTGTAAGCTCCCTCCACCAGCCTGGAGAATGCAGAAGGGGCACCCCAGGGCCGGGGGTGCCCAGCGATGCCTTGAGGATGCAGGTATGTGAAGTGGGGGTGCGCCAGAAGGGCCAGCTGGCTGTGTTGGAGGTGGAAAGCGTGTGTGGTGATGTACCTGCACCCCGTTACTGTTTGGTGACTGCTCCCGGTGCCAGCAGTGGTGGCACAACCTGGTTCCCAGATGATGCCCCAGAGCTGAGCCTGCTGAGCCCCCTGGGGTGAGCCTGAGGCTGGCAGCCAGGCTGGATGCTCCAGGGAGCATGGTGCCTAAATCCCTTTGCTTTAGTGCCTTGGCTGGATCCCCAAACCACTTGAAAGGATCCAGGGCTGGTGCTCGTGGCTGCCTGAGTCAGAGGGGAGGCAAGTGGGAGCCTGAGGTTGGGGCAGAGCCTGGGGTGAGTCACGGCTGTTGGAGCCACTGGGGCAGCAGTCAGGGGCCAAGATGATTTTTAACAGAAAAGAGTGAAAAAACTGCAGTTGGCACTGAGAGTAAACCTGAGCAGGGCCAGACCAAGAGGCTGCTTAGGAGCTGGGATGGTTGGGGTTTTCCCCTGAGGGCTGGTGTTCAAGGGAGGTCTTGGTGCCTGGGCAGTCCTGAGCTGCCTTGGTGGTGTGGCAAAGGACTTCCTTGGGCAGCTGGAGGCACGGGGCCTGCTGCATGCTGGGGCTGGCCTTTAACCAGGCAGAGTAAGCCAATGTCCTGGAGAGAAATGGGGTGTAGGGGCAGATCTTCTAGCAGTAGTGGTCATTTTCTTCCCTTTGCACGAGACGCTTGGCTGTGCCATGAGAAGCCCAGGTAATTCTCCAAGACCTGAGATGCTCTGAATAACCCAGCACAGAGCAAAGGTGCCTGAACACGGGGACTGGCCTTGCTGATGCTGTGGAGGTGGTCTAGGGCCAAGCAGTGAGCAAAGGTCTTCTGTGGGTTGGGAATGGGAGGAAGGCAGAAGCCAGGTTCTGGAAATGCTGTTTACTCTGGCAGAGCTGGTGGCTCTCAACACTGGGGTTGCAGGATGGCTTTTAAGGATGTGTTGGGAAGCCAGTGGCAGAGGGTTGGTCTCAAAACATCCCTGTTTATATCAAGAGGGGTTTCAGGGGAATTCCTAGGCTAGGCTGGAGAGGAGCACCCTCAGCCTAGTCCCCTGTGTGGCACCCACTGCTGGGTGCATTGGGGAGCTTGGGTCTGTGGCCTGGTCCTCTTCATCACCCCTCTGCTCCGAAGCCAAGAGAGGTGTTGTGCTGTCTGCAGCCCCCAGGGCATGGGATGGATCTGCTCGTGCTTTGGCCTTCAGCATCCGAGATTTATGCTCTGGGCAGGGGGTCTGTCACTGAGAGCACAGCTCGGCCACGCTGCCTCAACGGGAGCACGCTGAGCCTTGCAGCCATGCTGGCTCTGACCTCAAGCTGGTGGGTGCCTGCTCCAGCACTGTGTTTGAGACTTCAGTGCTGTGTTCCCCTAAATCCTCCCAAGACTGGGGAGAGGAGTGTGGGATGTGCTGGGGCAGCTGCTGTCAATTAGTCCCTTCTGCTGAATTGCTGCTTCTCCTCCTCCCCCTCCCCAAAAGGCAAGCTGCAAACCCCTCTGAGTTTATGATCTGTGAGTTCAAGCAGCCTCCATTAATTTTATGAGTAGATTTTCCTATATCTACTCTCATATATCAGCCCTGAGAGCAGGAGGTGGTGGTGGCAGGGGAGTGTGACATAACCTGCTCTGACACACCTCACTGGTGGGAGGGAGGGAGGCTGTGTGAGCACCCAGCTTCTGCCAGTCTCCCCACCTTTTCCCACAGCTCCAGGCAAGCTTCGGGCCTCTCCAAGCAGAAAGGAACACTTCTGAAGTCCCTGTGGAGGCAGAGCAGCCTGAGGAGCACCGGGAAGGGGCACTTGATGCTCTTGCCTGAGGGTGGGGGACTATAGAAAACTCCATCCCTGATCCAATCAGGATGGGAAAAGACCATAAATCACTCAGGAAAGTAACACAGCTGGGAACCTGAAAGGCTCCAAGTCCCAGAGCATGGATTGCTGACCTAAGCCCCCTTTGAGCAGGGCCAGCTTTTGCTCAGCTAGAGGGGTGTGACTTGTGTGTGCTGTCTCTGTGTGTCTTGAGAAAGACCAAGGCATGGTGGGAAGCTGGGATGATGTACTGGGTCTGGAGTGTCTGCAGGAGGTGTGGAACTGGGGACTTGCCATGGAGGCCAAATGGGTGGTGCAGACTGTTTTTCCTTCCTTAGAAAACCTTGAGACCCTTCCCCAGTGAGCAACAAGAAGGGGCTGGGAAAATGCCCCTTTTCTGCTGTAGTTTGCCCAGTGCGGGTGCCTCTGGCATGCAGGGGGTGTTAACCATCCCACAGCTCCTGGGGACAACGGGCTGCCTGGGCAGAATGAAGAAGGGGTGTAAACCATCAGAGCTCCCTATAAATCTGTGGGTTAATTGGCAGCATTGCACTTGTGATGAAATCCAAGAAGGAGCTAAGCTCTCAGACAGGGGAGAGCTTTGGGAGGTGGGTGCAAGGGAGCCTGATGGAAACCCTGGTTGTATTTCAGGCTTGAATTCTCTTTTGCTTTTCTCTGGGGACCAGCTGCTTGTATGGGTCCAGCCCAGGTGGGACTTGTTCCCCATCCTGGGGACTTGCAGCTGGGGATGCTGGTGTGGGGACCCCTGATGTGGATCTTATGCCCTGAGAATTGCCCAGAAGTCCTTGTATGATGCTTTGCTTTCTCAAATCACTCCACGTCTAAGCAGGTTAATCCATCAGTTTAAAGTTTTTGGGCAGTAATTTGTGCTGAGTTGTTCCAAGAGGAACTCATGGGGCTGCCAGGAGCCTGGGGCAGGTTATGGGGTTGCAGCCCCACAGATGGGAGAAGGTGCTTGGCTTTGCTCCATGGTCTTTGCCCAGGCTGGCTCTAAGGTGGTGCAGAGCCCTCCCCATGCTGCTGGAGTCATTCTTTTTGAACAAAATCTGACCATTTTTGTTCATCTTGCCTGTGCTTTGTGTCTGCTTCCCAGTTGGCAACACTTGGGAAATTTTTTGCAACTTTCTGTTGAAAGACTTTGGGACTTTTTAATATTTTTTTCCCCAAGATCAATTTTGCAGTGGAAAAATCCCATTTTTCAGCTACCTCTCTGCATGGCCTCTGACAGAGCACCCTCTCCCAAACCAACAGTAACCAGACCACAAAAATTGTTCTCAAAGAAGCAATTAAAAGGAAGGAAAAGGGCACTGACCAAGATGTCTTTTTCTTTCTATATTCTGAGAAAGCATGTGAATTACCCTGCTCCCAATTCTTCCCAGAACATCGTAGTAATGTTACAAATTTAGTCATAAATCTGCGGTTGAATTATAGTTATCATTGTAAAACAATAATAACTATGCAGATCCTTATTATGGTGCATTAAGTTACAATGATAGTAAATCTGTCACAATAACCATGGCAACTCTCTCAGGCACGCAGCAGGGCTCCGGGATGTTATTGATAAAATCTGCTGAACTCTGCTGTCTTACCCTCCGCAGAGCCGCGGGGCTGGTTTATTGGGGATGGTGATTAAGTGATGCAAACCACCTCCCTCTCCCCTGGCACTCATTTGTTCTCCTCGTTTGCGTGGAGAGGCATTAAATGCTGTCACGGGGCACGGGGGATCGGCGTTTGTGGGATGGGTTCAGGCTGAAAGGAGCGGGGCACGGGGAAGGGTGGGTCTGGCCTGCTGAGTGCTCTTTCGGGGTGTCTGCCTGGTCTGCGTGGGATTTCTGGGATCTTGGTGGCTTTGGCTGGGCTCTGGGCCAGCTGCTGGCCCAGAGGTGGCTTTGTTGGGTGGTCGGTGGCTGTACCTGAAAGCAGAAAGTGGCAAGCAGGGGGTGGCCCCAAAGTGGCACTTGGTGTGGAAGATGCTGAGCCTTCCCTCGGGCTGGAGGTGGTTAATGGCACTGGGCTGGGAGTGTGCTGGAGACAGGTCAGTGGATGGGCTGACTCAGGCTGTGGTCGGGCTGGAGCACCCGGCACAGAGACTCTCATCATGTGGCTGCTGCTCTGACATGTTTTATGGCCTTGTGTCATCTTATTCCTGGTCCTGTCCAGCCCCGCTGCTGCCAGAATAACCCACAAGAAAGGCTGTTCTCCTGAATTTCCCTGACTTGTTTTGGGGCAAGGGAAGATCACACTTCTCTGGCTGACTCTGGGAGCCAAACCACAGCAGCTCCTTCCTAGTTTCCATCGGCCTCATGCATGTGCAATCTTACACGAACGCGTGGGGCGATGCCAGCCGGGGGCACCGGTTTGCCCGGGCAGGGATGTGTGTGGAGGCATCAACGGCTCCTGGTCCCGTCTCTCCAGGCTGTGACAGCTTGGAGGACCCACCTGCAGTCTCTCCCTCCCTGTTCCATGACAAAGTGAGGCCGTTTCATCCTACAACAGACTCTGGGTTTGTTAACCCGGGTCCCTCTGTGGGCTGCTGCTCCTTGAGGCTTATACCAGACGAGCGCAGCCCAGGCTGCAGCTGGCAGAGATGTGGGAGCCAGCAAGCTGCTGGGGTGCTGGGAGACTGCCTTGATGGAGGGCAGGGGGCTCCTGAGCCCAGCTCAGCTCTATCAGCCAGCAGAGAGAGCCGTGTGGCTGTGCTGGGCTCCGCTGGAGCTGGTGGCAGGCTCAGGGGCACTGGCACGTGCTGGCTGCTGTGCCCAGGGGTGACGTGGCCTGAGAACCCCCGGGTGAGGGCACACTGGGGAAAAGCCACTCTGCTTGCTGGGCTGGTTCTTGCTTCCTCACCCCTTCTTCTTCCCTGCCAAAAATGGGCATGTTTCTCCTTTTGTCATTTTTCCATTGTAAGGTGTCATGCTGGTTTAGGAAAAAAGGCTAATCATTTATCACTCTAATAGGTTGTTGTTTTTTTTTCCTGGCTGAAGAAAAGCCCATTAAAGTCTTGCTAAGTATAGGAACCCAAGTTTCATTGTGTTTATATTTTCTAATCACTTGCAGATGATGCCAGTGTGTAGCTGCATGTCGGACTGTAAGTGCTGGCTGGTTGCTGTGCCATTGCTTTACTGGCTGTTTTGTGCAAGTCTGCCATGGTTGCAGGGTCAGAGTTTATTTGGGAAGGAGTGAGGCTGCTGGGAGGTGCCTCACCTGTGCAGTGAGCCTGCAGGATGCTTTTGGTGTTTGCTCTTCTCCAAGCACCCTCTTTGCCCCAGGATGGGATAGCCTAGGATTTGCTGCTCTCTGGGTGCAGCTGGTGGGTCAGTGAAGTTGCAGTGAACTGAAGCAACCACAGATCTTGCCAGGAAGACAGCTGGCCCTTCTGAGGGATGTTTATTCTTCAAAATATAGCCTTTTAAAAAAATTCTTTGAGGAAAATGGTCCTGCTGGGGCATTTCCGGTGCTCCAGTGATTTTATTTAAATACTGACTTGGGTGAAATGTATAAGACAACCCTCTCCATCCTTATATTGGGAAATTTCCCAGCCCCGTGGGAAATCCATCTGGACCTCTCTAGGTGTCAGCTTGCACAATGAAGGGAATATCTGGGGTGTTCTCATCCCAGCATCGTGTCTGCATTTGCTCATGCAGGTGAGAGGATTGGAGAGGCTGGCACAAGGTCAAGCAGAGGGAAGGGCTGGCACAGGATGGTCCAGCAGGATGGAGACAGAGTTCTATTGCTCCTGACCTGCAACCAGTGCCCATCTTCCCTTCTGAACCTCACTGTGTTCTGCTCCTAAAGACCCTCTGCAAATCTTCCTTTTGACTGCTGGGATCTTTTCACTTCTGTGTAAGGATCTGCGGACAGATTTTTTTTGTTGTTGCTGCTGATTGGAAACTTATCAGTATAATTACACAAGCATATGTTTTATAGGTTGCATCTTAACACTGTTAAACATCAATCTGGTATTTACTGTGAGTTATATTAACTGTTAGTGATGACTATTACACAAATGCTGACAAAATTATTGAACGAGAGCCATTTGAAATTGCAGGCTCCCTGTATGTGCCACTGTGCAATACTTTTCTCTATTACTGAACTGAGAAAAGGGACTTCAAGTATCCAGACCCCTTGATGTATTTATGTGGCTAAAGGCATGATGGATTTCATATGTTGCAAAACCTGAGCTTTCATTTAAAAATAATAACTGGGCTCTCCAGGTTGCCAGCCCTGCTCAGTGCCTTCATTCCCCCTTAACCCTTGAGAAACAGGAAACCCCCAATGGCAAACACACCTTTCACAGACTCTGAACTCAACCTTTATTGCGTGGTTTGAGGTTTTTTTGGTTTGCCCATGACACTGTTTCAAGAGCTTGCAGTTCTCAAGGCAGCTTTGTACAGCAAGGGCACAGAGAGATGGGCTGTGGACAGAGGAGACGTTGCCACAGAATGTGGTGGCCTCATTCTGCCATCGCCATGGGACTGCTTTGAGGCTGGGATCATCCTTGATGTGAAATGTGTGGAAGTGGGGTTGATGTGTCACCTTCTCTGTACTTGTACCCTAGGAGCAGCTTCAATGAGATCCAGCTTTCCATTGGATCTGATGGGGGATAGGGAAGCTGGAAATATTTGGTGTCAGGAGAACAGACATTTGGGAGCTTGTTAAATTGGGAAAGCAGGGGGAAGAATATTGGTTTTATAAAAAGGAGCTCCAAATGACTCGGGATGCAATAAAAGCTCCGTTTCCAGCTGAGTAGATTGGGTTACACTTTGGATTGTGGAGTTTGGGGGGAAATAACGCTGTGCTTCTCATTTGGGTGTGTATGCAGAGATGGGGCACGACCTTCTCCTGGGCCCAGGAGGCCTTGCAGGGAGATGAGATCTGGGGGTGGGAGCTGGTCTCAGGATCCCATCTGCTCCATTTGCATGCAGGATGGCACAGTGCAGTCTCTGGTGGCTGCTTATCAAGGAATGTGCCTTTGATGATACAGGACACCTGGGAGCACTAAATAGTGACTTATAATGGGCCAGATAAAAATAAAGACTCATTTTGTTATGGCTGTGGCTCACAAGTGGAAGTTCTCATCTCTCCAGCTCTCTGAAGGGGCTGGGAATCTTTTGCTGTCTTAGCAGTGTGAAACCTTGGCCCACAGGATGGGAAATGAGGAGGGGACTCGGGTCTTGTGTGCTGCTGCTGTGAAGCCTGAATCTCTGTTTTGAGAAACTTTCTCACTCAGTGACTCTCTGAGGGGGGAGGACAGATCTTGAGGAAGTCTCCTGAACACTGCTGAAGTTGCCCACCTGGGACCTGTGATGGGACAGCCATGGCTGTGGCAGCTGTGTGGGGCTGCTCTGCTGGGAAGCTTGGAAAAACTGCTTTTCCCATGGTTTTTCTGCTTGTGGGATAGAGCAGGTGACTGAGATAAGCACCATCCAACAGGGCACCTTGCCCACAAGAAATACGGAGGGTAAGGCTTTGCTGCTGTCATGCACACCTTCCCTGTGGGTCTGGCTGCTTCAGGTGGCTTGAACAACTGGCTTTGAGTCCCCTTGGCCACCCAGAGGGGAAAGGGCTGCATGGAGAGACAGCTCAGGGTAGGGAGGGGGTAATGGAGCAGCCCTTGCTCTTCATGTGGCTTGGGAAACTGTCCCAGACACAACACACCACAAAGGGGGAAAGGTCCAGCACAGCAGTGTCCTTAAAATGTCCTTATTGCAGCCCAGGGAAGGAGCATCCAGGTCCTGCTACCCCTCCGCTGTCCCCAAGGTGCATCAAAACCACAGCTTGTTTTGTGCCTGCTGGTGCTCTAAAGACAGAGCTCACTGTGCTTGTTGTGGTCTCGTCTGCTTTCCCAGCAAAGTGAGTCCTGCAGACAACTCCCTGCCTGTTTTTCCCTTTTCCACCCAATAATTTGCTTCCAGATTGGACTCACCTGGCAGTAAGGCAGAGGTTGTTCAGGTCTGGGAGGAACAGGAGGTGGTGAGCAGCTGGGGATGTCCCCAGTGAGGACAGGCTGGTGTGGGAGCTCAGAAAGAAATGCCCAGGAGCCTGTGCCTTCTTCTGGTGGTGGTTAATCCGTGGGTGCTGGGAAGGGATCCCGGGCTGCTCTGCAAGCCTGGGGCATCCCCATGAGCACAGGCTGATTGCTCTCAAGGCAGAAATAAAGCTGCTCGGCCAAGGAGACTTCACTGCCTTTAAGGAAAAGCTGCTTCCCTGCCTGCACCTTCCTCTCTGGAGAAGCACAGAGGTGCAGAACTGCGGGGGAGCCTCTTAGGCATTGCCTGCCAGCCCCCAGGGCTTGCTGATTTAATGCTTTTTACATCTAATAGGAGCAAAAAAGGCAAATAGTCCATGAGGAGAGTCCCACAGCATAAGCCATTGGAATAACAGATGGAAATACTATATTTTTTGAAACATTCTTGCTGCAGAGCTGCCTCTTTGAAGTGTGTTTGAGCAGAACACACCGTGCCAAGAACAGGGGGAGAAATTATTCGTGTCAGCAGAGCTGGGAGCTCGGGTGTCTCAGATGCTGCAGAGCCTCAGCTCACTGGACCACTCAGCCTTGCCAGGCAGGGAATGAGGGCCTGGCAGGACCCGTCCTCTGCAGACAAATCCAGCAGCTGTGCTCAGGTGAGATGGTGAATAGGGGCTTTTTCAGAGCTGTGGCTGCCCGAGAGCACTAATGTCCCGTGTCCCCTCATAGCACTGCCTGACTACATTTGCAATCAGTCCTTTTTCTCCCAGATGATGAATGATTTTGGGGAAGGGAGGAGGATTAAAGGTTTATAGTGTTTTTCTCAAAAAAGTGGAAGAGTACTGTTTTTCCTTCCACCTGATTCTCTTGTTCTTGGAATGAAAAATTCTATATTGGGTCAATTTAGGCAAAGTTCAGTGGGGAGTGTGGCACCCCCAGGGCTCTGCCTGGGGATGTGGCATTAAACAGGAGGCTGTGAGGAAGAGGTGAAGGAAATGTTGATGGAGGCAGGTTGCACAGTTGGCAGGGAGAGGTTTAGGCTGGAAGAAGCTCCCTTCAAAACATGCAGGAAGGAATAAAACAAGGTCAGGAAGAGTAACAAAGCTCTGAGCTCTGTTCAAGGGGGCCCTTCAGGTGCATAAACCCTGCTGAGATCTGCAGAAGCTCTCCTTGAGCCCTGACTGTGGAGGAAAGTGGCTCTTGGTGCCGGGCTGGTGGGTTTGCTCCTGAGATGCTGTGGAGGGCTGCAGCACACCTGGGTGGTCCTAACCTCAAAGCAGGTGTCCGGGGAAGGCTGTCTGTGTCCTATGGAGGCAGCATCGTCCTGCTTGTAGGTGAGTGTTTGGTGCCTGCTGTCCTGGGCACAGACAGAAGACTGGCTGTGTCCCCCTGCAGCGAGTCAGGAGGGAAATGTGTGGGACAGGGACAGGGCAGTGCCTTTTCTAGGTCGTGCTGAGTGGGGAGGGTGTTTGTGCTGGGTGCAGAGAGCCTGCATTGCTCTGGCTTGTCCCCAGCTCAGCCTGGCCAAGCAGGGGACAAGCCAGAGCAATGCAGGCTGGGACTCACCAGAAATATTTTTGTGTCCCTGAGCAGACACAAGTGACTGTCCTTAGAGCTGCCACATGCTATGGGGAAGTGGAAATGTGTAGACCCCAAAGGATGCTGTGCTTCCAAGGGATTAGCTGGAGAGGCTGCCTTTGTGCCAGTGAGTTTCCTGAGCTGGTCTGGCTGAATAACATCAGGGCAAGCATATGTGGGTCTTCTCCATCGTGCAGCCTCAACATGTTTTGTCCTCACAGCAGGGAGCAGCACAAGCTGCTGGGGGCCGTGCTGTGACAGCAGGCTGCGCTGGCATCCCATACCTGTTTGATCTCGTGGTGCAAAGATGTGTGTGTTATGAGCTTGTGATAAAGTTCCTGTGATAAAGCAGCCAAGATGTGACAGCTCCAGGCAGGCCCCAGCCCGTGCTCTGGGATACAGATGTTGGCACTGCTGGTGGATTGTCCCGGCAAAACTTCATCAAGAAGAGTATTCAGGACTTGCAGAGGTATTTGGAAATTTGTTTCCTTTCTGATGGGAAGTGAAGTTTGTGGTCTGTAAGGTGATGTATGGCTGTCTTAGTTTGAAAGACAGGTGTCTGCTAGGGAAAGCAGGAGCCTCCCTTGGAATGGAGAATGCAAACCTGTCGCCCTGATTTTTTTCAAGTTTTCTAAAAGCCTTCTGTGTTTGCATTTTTCTCCAGAACTTTCTCACACACTTTGTGTAAATAACTTATTGTTTGCATTCTTTTATGGAAGAGGAAAAAGTTAATGGACTGTTGGGTTGACCAGTGGCATTGGAAAGGTGGCACTGTCATCCTCCAATGACACTGGCCCTTAGATTTTGTATGTAAGGAGATGGAGTCAGAAATTAAAAGTCTTTTTTGTCTTGGAATGAGCTGTCATCTGTGTTGTGCTGTTTGTGTCCTGGAGTGACTCAAACCTCCTCCCTCCGGATTGTTATAATTTTGAAATTAAGGGGCTCTCAGGCAAAGATATGAGGATAGGAATGACAGTTCTTTACTAGTGTGTAAAACAAGATAAACAAAATAACAACAACAACTATGGTATTAACAGCAAACAGAACCGGAGAGCCAGTCAGTCTTCTCGGCCGCTGGCACTTCTGCCTTCGGTGCAGTGACCGTCACAGGCGGCGGGATGAGCACAAGTCCCGGGGTGCTGGATGAGAGGTATCAGCCGCTCGGCAGCCGTGGCTGGGGTCCCGGCAAGGCAGGGGGTGTGGGACACGGCGTGGGGAAACCCAGAGCAAAGCTGGAGAAACAGCGGGGCAGCGGCAGCCCGGCTCCCGGCAGGGCAGGGAGAGGCCAGGGAGGGTCAGAATTCCCGGGGCACACGCGAGCAGACAGTGGTGGAGGTCCCCCAGGGCTGAGCTCCAGCGGTGCTGGTGAAAACTCCCCCAGTAAAAAAAAAAAAAGACAGAGCCCGGCTGGGCCATCCCCCGTCCCTTACCTGCCTCTGATTCTCGCAATGTCGCTGTCCCTCTCAGAGAAAACCCCCCCGAGAGAAAAGAGCAGCCAGGTGCCACACTCTCCCCGACTTCAGCTACTTCTTCTGTCTTAGCCCCAGCAGTGGCTCTCCCTGAGGGGAATCGGGCTATGAGAGCTGCCTGCTACATCCTTTCCTGTGCCAGCCCTACATCCTGGGTCCCCCTTGCCCTTCCTGAGGGTGGGCAAAGGAGCCTGAGGAGGGGGAGCAGGTTTCCATTCCTGGCCTGGGCTGTGGTGCCCAGGCTCTGCTGCTTCAGCAGGGAGATTGGATTTGGATGAGGTCACAGGGTGTGTGCTTGCTCGGGGCCTTCCCTTCCAGCTCTGACCAACGCGCTCCCTGCGGGACGGGGAAACTGAGGCACGGGGCCGCCAATGTCCCTGCAGTGCCAGTGGGTCTGGAGCAATGTCACCTGTGTCCTGCTCTTGGTCCAGTGCAGAGGAGTGGCTGCACACAGCTCTGCTCCAAAGCAGTCCTGGTCTTCCCGTGTGCTCCAGGGAGCTCTCAGGCAGCCGGAGCTGGCTTCGCTTCCACCAGCCTGATGGCAGTTCCGCTCCTAATAAGTTAATCTGATGGGTTTTGTCATGAGCAAAACAAGAAATCACGTTTTTAATAATAAAAAAAGGGTCCTGCATCTTGTTAACATCTGGAGTTCAATCATTTCTGTGCTCAAAACTGTGGAATGCTTCAGCACAATATAAATCTTGCCACTTGCTGTACATGGGCTCCAGATGGGGAGGGAGAGTTCATGTTCACTTGTAACCCAGATGGGTGCTGGAGGCTCTGCCTGGAGCCTCCATGGGTGTGGATCCCCTGCTCCCAGGCTGGGGGAGAGGGCTGAGCCCCCCAAAATGGGGCAGGGTTGTATCTGGAGAGGGGAGGATGTCTGCCCACTGCCTAAAACCTCATGCCAAAGGTTTCTCAGCACCACGGAGTGATGGAGCCACAGCCAAACACCCCCGTGGGGCCAAAGCAAGGGCCAGGTTGGGCATCTCCACTGGGTGATGCACAAACCACTCCTGGGAGCCAGTGGCGGGGCTGAAGCTGTGTCCCCTGACTGTACCCAGTGCCATCAGACAGGACCATGTTGGGGTGATGGCACCCTGAGCCCCCATGGGCTTGTGTCCTCTGTGTCCACCTTGTTTTGCACCCAGATCACTGATGGATTCACGAAATCCTGAGGCAGACCTGTGGGGTGCCTGGCTGTGAACACAGCATCAGGCTGGAAACAAAGCATTTGTCCTTGCTCTGCTCCTTTGCCAGGCTCTAACCAGTTCCTTCCCTTTTGCCCAACGACTAATTTCCTTAATAATCCCTGGAGGTGGGGTTTTCTGAAAATCTGAGTGTACCTATCACACCAGGAACATTTTTAATGAAAGCAAGAGAATTTATTCTCTCTGAAAGTTTAATTTTTGCTAAAAAGACACACAAATTACATTTTTTGTTTAACACCAAGATTTTTGCAGCATGAGATGAAAACTCTTTTTTCTTTTTTTTTTTTTTTTTGACATTTCAGATATGTCAGGCAAATTTCCACAGAAATTTGTGGTTTTAAAAAAAATAATAAAATTCTGCTTTTGACTGAAAAATGACCTGCTATGAACTGTTTGGACAGAAATTTTTGAAGCAGCCATAGGGTATTGATGTGAGAAAGGCAGCAGTAGAGCTGCAGGCAGGAGTAGGAAATGTGTGCTCAGAGAGACCTTGGGGAAGCTCTGTGCTGCTTGTGGGTCTGTTGGTGTTGTAGGTGAGGCACAGCAGTTTGGCTTTTCCACATTTTTAGAGGTTTTGGGGATGTCTGGAGCAGAGACACCACAGCCAGGCTGGAGGTTGGGTTTTCTGGGATAACATGAAGGTTTACAAGCACTGATACACAACCTGTGTGTCTGAATCTCTTCAGGAAAACCACTGGAAATGTTTTTGTTGGGTTTTTTTTTAAGGCACGTGTGCAATTCAAGACCCTGCTCATAAAAGTAAGCTCTTAATTTCCATCAAAAACAGTTTGCCTAAATACCTTCTGAGGCTCTGGGCTTGCCAGCTGGTACCTAGGTCTTATCTTTAGGCATTTAGATATCTTTAAACTGTCTGGCTCTCAGGGGCTTCAACAGAGAGTAGGGATGTGCCTGCTGGCTTTCCCAAATAGAGATGCTTTCCTGGACCAGGGCTGGATCAGCGCTCTCAGTGTGGCTCTGATGGATGACCTACTGCTCTGACAATCCCCTTCCCCAATTTCCATCTCGGCCTTATTTATGGGGAAATCGAGTCCAGGCATAGGAAAAGCATTTTTCTTTTTTATCAGTTTGGCTGGAAAACTCAATCTGCTCCGGGGTGAAGTCAGTGCTGCTCGTAGGCAGCGCTTGGTCAAGAGGAGAGCAGTGAAGGGAAGCAGTGAGGGTGGGTTGCTACAGGGAACCACAGAATTTCCTCTCTTGGAAGGCTCCCATGAGGATCATCAAGTCCAACCGTCTGCTTCTTGCAGGACATCCCAAAACTACTGTGCTCTGTCCTGCTGTGTGGACCTGGGACCTGCTGTGTTTGTGGGGTGACCTGGAGAGAGTTTTGGGATCTGCATGAGCTGAGATCCACCCGTGGGTTTTTAAGCAATGTGTTTCCCTGTGTCAGGCTAAATCCTCAGAGGAAGATTTTGGGATCTGCTTTGGAACATGGAACTGTTCTTCAGGATAAGAGGTGGTTTCTAGCATGGATTGATGCTGGGATGATGGTAAGGAGAGCATGTGCTCGTCCCTGCCTCAAGTGGAAGGAAGGAGGATCTGGAGGTGGGTGAGGAGGCAGGTGTTGGCTGCCAACACAGACAGACTGATATGTCAGCTTTCAAAACTCCTTTTTCCACCCCAGAAGGCTTGACTTGCCACAAAATGAATGCTTCTACATAAAATGTCAGGCCTCTTTTCAAAAAAAAAGCTTCAGTTGTAAATGAAAAACCCAAAAGAATCAATCCGGAAATTAAAAGATTTGGATTGTTAAACATTGGATTCCCAGAAATTTTTTTAAAAAAAAAAATCAGGCTGCATTCTTTTGGTTTTGGTTCTCAGATTTGTTTGTTGTTTTTTTTTTTTTCCCCTTGGGAAACCATCTCCCCTTGATTTGACAGAGAAAGAAAGAGACAGGCAAAATAAATCCATGTCAATCTCTGCCAAGCGAATGGTGGTGGTGGGGGATGTAAATATTCCTTCCTGACCTTAAAATCAGAAATCCTATAGCCCCAAATACTAGCAGGATGCTCACCCAGCCCCTGGGGTGGTTTTCCAGCACCCCAGGACTCCCACCAAACCCCTTTAATTATCTTAGCTGGGAGAGAATGGGGAGAAGATGGATTGGAAATCGTCTCCCTTGGATCAAAGCCACTTTGAGGCTTAAGAGGCAGGCGTGAAAGTTTTATCTCTGGCTGCCCCAGGGTGGGTTTGTTGTTGCTGGCCAGGCTGTGGCTCTTCCATGCTCTGATAACCCAGTGAGGAGGAAGGGTCCTGGCTCCTTCCTCAGCTCTTGTAATGGAGATACAAAAGGCGGCTCCCTCAGTTTGCTTTTCCCCCTGACTATGGTTGAATATCTGTGGATGTTGTTTGCTAAACAAGAGCGCCGGTGGCAGAGGAATTAGAAGAAATCCCTTCTTAATTGGAAACAGTGAGTCTGTGTATTTTTTCAGTTGTCTATTTTGGGCCTTGTAAAATTAAAGTTATTAACTGTAATGCAGCGGTTTCCAGATTCCCACAGCCCTTTACAATAGTGGGGAAATTCATCCCAGGTCACTGGGAGCCTTTAATGAATACATTAAGGCTTATTATTAAAATAAAGTACTTGCAGCTTTATGGGAGACATCTGGCAAGGCTGCTTGTCTCTCTGAAGGCTCCCCGAGTGTCCTCTCCCAGCGTGCACCACGTCAGGCTCGGCTTTCAGAAGCTGTTCCCCACACAAGGATTCCCACAGGAGGCTCTGGGAGACACAGAGAGCCTTTGCTGGATGTGACGGAGAGCAGTTGTGCCAGACCTGCCCCTGCGGTGGCTCCACGGGTGTTTCTGGAGCTGAGCAGGCACTGCAGGTACCGGTGTGAGCCCTGCTGGGATGCACCGGGGTAAAGCTGCCTCATTCCCCAGCGGGACGCGCAGGCAGAGCTGAGTTGGGCTAAGCACGGGCAGGAGGAGGAGGAGGAGGAGGAGAGTCTGGGCAAAGGCAGCTGGCCTGGGTGCAGGCAGGCCAGCTTGGAACCAGCTGCTGGCCAGCTGTGCTCACCCAAAGCAGGGCGCGACAACTGATAAGCGGCTTCGGATCGCGTCGAGTGGCTGCAGCCACGCAACGCTGCGCAGCCACATCCCACAGCAGCTCCTCGGTGTTGCGTGGAAAGCTGGGAGCCAAATCCTTGGGGCTTAAGGCCAGAAAGTTGCCCCGGGCTGGCACTGCCGGGAGCAGGTACCCGGCAGCCGGGGTGCTCGCGTGCCGAGGAGAGCAAAGCGCGGCCGCGAAGGGTCTGTGATCTTATCGCTGCTCTATCTCCATCCAGCCTTGATCCCGGCAGAAATCGGGGCCACGTGGCAGTAATTGTGTTAGGAAAACAAACTAATCTCCGAAGGGACAGAGAGCAGCTGTCGGGCTATCGGTGCTATCAGGGGAATGGATGTGGCCTGCCAGCTCGCAGCGCTGCTCCGCCGGAGCAGGGGCCAGCCGGGGGATGGAGGGGGCAGAAAGGGAAGGAAAATCAGCTTGGGCTGCCAGGGCAGACTGAAGGAGTGCTTGTCGTGGCGTGCGCCGAGAAGCTCTTTGCTTGCCAGAATGTTCATGAGATGTCGGGGCAGGTGTGGCGGTGAGGGGAGCCAGGTTAACCCTGGCAGATCCCTTATCACCGTCTGCTCGGTGTCTCCTATGTGCCCCTTGGCTAATTTGGCAGCAGGTATGAGGAGCTTTCTCTTAATGTGCTCCCCCCAAGGATGGCTCTGTGGCCCAGGCACCCCAAAAGCTGCTGCTGGTGCAGCCTACCCATCCCAGGGTTGGGCTTGCCCTCCCTTGCTACCCTACTCCCCTCTTCAGCCCAGCCAGGTGACTCGAGGAAGGGTGCAGGGGACAGACCCCAAGAGTGTGCTGGCAAGATAAAAGAGGTTCCTGGAGATGCATGTGGAGATCAGGCTGCAGCAGGAGGAGCCTTCCTCTGCAAGATTTCCCCAAATTTGCAAGGGAGAGGAACCACGGAATGGTCAGGCTGGTTTTGAGCTGGTTCTCTCTCCTGTGAAACCACTGGCAGGAAATTGTTACAAAGATCCTCCAACTGTTCTGCTTGGCCCTGCCCACACCTCTCCTCCTCTCTAGCCCAGGAGCTCAGCCATTGCCATGCAGGGAAACATGGGATCTTCCCTCAAATTCTGAGTGTGAGCATCTTTGGGTGGTGGAAGTTAGGGAGGAAAGCAAATGGCAGAGGCAGGGCAGCCCAACAGGTCAAACATGTGCCCCTCTCCCCAAAAAGCTGAATCAGTCCCCTGGCTCTGGATAACCCCAAAGCTGGGGAAGGTTAAAATCTGGCTCTGAAGTGTCTGGCTCTAACCCAACACAAACATTGCTGTTTCTGGGTTATATGTTTAAGAGAAAAGAAAACCCCTTCATGCCATCATGAAGTAATGCCAACAAGATACACAACTGTGTCTTGAATTTAGTCTGTCCTCTACTAAGGCTCCAATTAAGATGGACTTGAAAAATAAAAAAAGCCCAGAATTACACAGCTCCCAAAAGTGTTCCTGAGAATAAATTTTTGCCAGGTTCCTCCCTAGCAGTTAATTAAGTCTTCTATTAAATGCTGACAGGAGCTTGATAGTGTTATATGTTGCAGCAGGCTCTGCTCATGGTGTTATAATTATGGCAGTAAAACAGTTCCCATTATAGTCCTCCTTTTCATAAGCTCATAACTTCTGAAAACATTTACTTTTCACATTGAAATTTTTGCATGCCTGGCTTTAACCAGGTGGGGTTTTATTTTTTATTTTTTTTTAACTCTGAGAAAAAAAAATCCTTGTAGTCCTTTTTGAGTTATGGGTGAGAAAAATATGAGGGTTTTTCAACTGGAATATAGGTGAGTGGGAAAAGGCAATGACATCATTATTCTAAAGAGAAGGATAGCAAAAGCCTGTGATACCTGATACTTGCTTTGGAAATGGATAGGTTGAGCTTTGCAGAGCGTCTGGGGCATTTCCCATCCAAAAAAAAATCCTAACTGATTCAAAAACCTTGGTGAAGCCAATGACAGAGCCTCGAGGGAATCCACTTGTCACCCATTAGAAGTGACTCTTGGTTGCAGGTTAAAAATAGAGGTCGGTAATTAATAACTCTTCCCTTCTGGCAACATTTTTGAGGTACTGACAGTATTTCTCATCTCTCATGGGGATGAGGAGTCAGTTCTGAAAAATTTTGTGAACTAGAAAACCAAAGGGTAAGATCTTTTAAGGTCAATGAAAATATTTTTCTTTCATAATTTCAAGCTTCCTGTTTTGATAGGATTTTTTTCCTATAAGCAGCTTAATTCTGAAGAGAGACCTTTTCAACTAAAGCCCTGGGATGTGTCACTGAAGGAAGCACAAAAGCCAAACATTTGGACAATTTGGACTAGGGTTTGAGCTTTTTTTCCCAGTTGAAACAACTGTCCAAACCACTCTCGCCTGCAAAATCAAAATGGGCATTTTCCCACTGTTCCCCTTCCCAGGCCCGTTGCACAGGGAGTTTCCCAGCTGGTCCAGCGAATGGTGGACAAATGCAGGGATGGAGCCACAGTTGCAGGAGCAGCTTGAACCACTGTGAGATCCACTGGACTCTTGATTTTAATTGTGGCTCCAGGATTTTGTCTTCCTTCCCAGCCACCACCATCGTGGTCCCTCAGCAGGGACCTCAAAAGCACAGGAGTCCCTTGGGACAGTGAAGATACAGATGAGCTTCTACTGCAGCCTTCAAAAGCATTTAGGATGATTAAAAGTCTGCCTCTTGATGGGGCCTTTAACCACATGGAAAGTGGGATTTAGGTTCTTAAGTTGTTTCTCTGCTTTTGAAATTTGCTTTCTTGGGATTGGTGGTTCATAGTGGCCAGTCCAGGAAGGACAGCTGGGAGTGAGATCCAGTGGGAGTACGGCTGGGAAGCAATGTTTTGTCCCTTGGTGCACTGATATGTAGTTTTTCAGGAAGAGCCAAGAGGAAAGATGTCCTGGAGGAGGATGGAGAGGATGAATGGAGGCACAGACCTGTCCCTGAGGGCTGGCAAATTAAAGAAAGAGCAGATTGGCTGCCCCCAACCCTCCTGGTCTTCAAAAGTGGCTCAAGGAGCACTAAACACAGCAGTTACATTCTTTTCCTCCTCTCTAAAACAGGGCCCTGACCGCTGAACTCGGTTGTATATTTACGTACGGCTTCACATTCCCCGGTGCTGGCTGCGGGGAGATTCCAAAGGCTGGCTGGGATTCCCGCAGCTCCTCTCCCATCCCACAGAAGAGAGGGCTGCTCGGGATGTGTGTGCGGCAGAGGTGGCTCTGCGGGCTGGGCTGGCTGTCCCCTGCAGCGTGCCCCTGCCTGGGGCTGCGGAGGGACTGCTGCCTCCCCGGCGTGCTCTGCACAGCCCCTGCCCGGCCTGGCTGCTTTCCTTGGAGTGCTGGGAGCTCGCTTGGCTCTGGCCAAAAGCTGTCTTGACGCTGATGTAATCCAAATATCGCTGAGGGAAGCTTATCTGCAAACATGCCCAGCCCTGGAGCCAGCACCCCCAGGCCAATCGTGCCGCCAGCGGGGTTGCGCGGCTGGTGTGAAGCCAGCTCGAAATGATGGTGTGGAGGCACGCAGCTGGGACCTGGGAGGAGATTGGAGCTGGGAAAGCTGCCTTGACTGCCAGAGCCAAGGGGCTCTGCTGACCTAGACCCTCTGTCTTTAGGTTTTGTTCCCTGGTGCTTCCCCAGAGGGTTTTCCTGTCAAGGACGAGGGATGTGTGCCCCAAGTGCTACTCAAATGCCTTCTCTGGAGCAGCTCCAAGGAGACCCAAAGGCACAGGCAATGGAAATCTTGGTCTAGGTAGAAGACCTAATGTACGTTATTGCTAAAGACTGGAGCCAAGGAAGGATGTAGGCTGCGAGGGAGGATTCAGGCCAAATGTAAATACCAGCAACAAAAGAGAAATATTCTCCATTGATTGGAGGAAAAAAAAAAGTTAAATGCTTGAAATCATTGCTCAGAGTATTGAGCTGGACAAAAATGGAATGAGAAGAGAGGTGTCAGAAGATAGGAAATTACACCAGTGCTGCTCCTGTTGAGGGAGAGGCTTACTGCAGAGAGTGAAATTTTCAAAAGATTCGTGAATGCTACAAACACCTTTGGGTGAACAGCACCGCAGTTGTGGGGTGGTGGAAAGGAGCTCCAAAAGGAAGAGTGTCATATGTCAGGATGATTCAGTCAGAAGTTTCTGGTGTCCCTGCACAGGCAGCAGCGACTCCTTGGTGACAGAGCATGGTTGCTGTGACCTTTAGAGCCAAGGGTGGCACCTGACCTGTAGTTTTCAGCTAGTTCCCAACAGACCAGCCTTCTTCAAGTGTGAATTGTCTCCTCCTCCATCCCTCCACGCCATCCTCTGGTGTCAGACACAATGGGACCCTGTGCCTGTAGGAAGCAATCTCTGGCTTTTGAGCTGCTGGCAGCGGTCCCAGTGCTAATTTTCATCTTCTGACCCCACATTTCCCAGCAGGAGTGGAAGAAACTTGAATCAGTGCTGTTCTTGGTGGGTCTGTGTCACTTGGTCTCGGTGCACCCCAGGAGGGTTTGTCACTGAGTGCTTGCCCTGTGGCATCTGGCCGGATGTGCCTTGAGTCTGTGCTGGTGCTGCACCTCGTGGTTGGGTTCAGACTCCCCTGCTCTCCCACTCACCTGCTCCCTCCACTCCAAGTGTTTTTCCAGACTGCACCAATAATCGAATGTGCAGAGGTAGCAGGGCACGGATCTGTCTGAGCCCCGCTCGCCTTCAGTACCCCGGGAGGGAAGAGAAGAAGTGGGGGCGGGGGAAGGCTTTTATCCCCTTTTAAAAAGCAGGAACATGGGATGTGCATTAGGCTTTCTTCTGCAGGGAGTATGGCTGCGTTTCGCCTCTCGCAGCTGTCCCTCCCCGCGCATTCCTGCACAAACCCCTTTTGTTCGCTGCCCTCAGCCAATATACAGGCAGAACAGCAGCCCAGATGTTCCCTATCAAACTCAGAGCCATGCCAACAAACTTTGGCACACATGAAAGTGTGCTGAGGAACGGGCCTCCGCAAATACCTTTTTTTTTTTCCCCCCACCCCTCCATTCCTGTATTTTTTAAACGCTAATGGCTTCCACTCCGCGACACCGGCGGGGGGCGGCCGGGCCGGGCTCCGGGCGCGTCTGGCAAATTCGTGCCGCAGGTATGAATTTGGGTTAACCCTGAGCCCCTGCCCCGTGTTTTCCCCGCTGCCTTTCCAGGGCCGGGGCTGCTTTCCCGTGGGCGATGCTGTTTGCAGGCAGTGACCTGCAGCCCGGCCGGCTGCGGGGAAAGCAGGCGATGCTTTGAGGGGATTTGCTGCGAATCTGTTTTCTCCCAGCACTGTCCGGGCTGGCTTGTGACCGCCTAGAAAAGCAGAATTAAAGATGCTCTGGGGGCTGAGTGGCCCCTTTAGGCTTGGCTTTACCACAGTCCTTCACCACAGTGCTTGGCGGGCATGCGGAAGTGAGTTGGGTTTTTGGCTGGGGTGAGGTGTAGTTTTTCCTCATCTCTTTCTCAACATCTTCCCTGCAGGCAATTCCTGCCGCTGCCATTCAGCTGTGAGCCCTGGGTCATGGTGCAGATGGGGCCACTGCACACCCCAGGAGCTCTGTTGGCACCCCAGGCTGACAGAGGTGACCTGGAGGACCAGGAGCTCAGGGACAACGTGGCCAGGACTCAGCTCTACAAACCAGAACTGACCTGGCTTTGGCCACGAGCAGATGGGTGAGCACACAAATTAAAACTTTCCTCTGTCCACTAAACAGAGAACTACTTACGCTGAGTAAAACACAGCCCTGAGGCTGTGCACGGACGTGCTCTGATGGAAGAGCTCCCTGTCGCACCCTGATGGGTAAATGTGGTTAAAAGCTGCTGCAGCTGCCACCCCTCTCTGCTCCTGTGCAGGCTCAGCTCTGGCCCTCACTGTAAATATCAAATGGCAGAGCCATACCCCACCTCTCTGGCTCCACCACTGAATTCCATGGACCCAGTGCCATATTTGGTGCCAGCCACCCCACCCGTGGAGAGATGGGCTTGGGCAGGAGACAGCAAATGCTGCCCCCCACTCATTGAAGCAAGCAAAGGCCGTTTCTGGCAGAAAAACCATTCTCAACTAATTTAAACAAGAGAAGCCCATTTGTTTCAGCACCAGGGCTCTTCAAACACAGCTTGAACTACTTTTTTACCCCTCCACTATAATGGCAGTGATGTATTTTTTCACTCCTCTCTCACGCTGTAAAGGATGAAGCATTTTTGCTCAGATTTAAATTAATAATAATAAAAAAAATCTCATCTGGATGAAAACCAGAGCTTGCAAAGTTTCCACGGAGGATGGTGAACCTCTCTCCCCAGCAGTGGGCTTATCTGAGATCATCTACTTGAGGAGTGTAAGGAGTGTGCCAAGATTTCCATCCTGGAAAAAGACCCTTCTCGGAGGGTTTTGCATAAGAAGGGATGGAAGGATCCATTTGCACAGTGAATTTGGTTAACAGAGGAGGACACACTCAAGGTCCCAGGGGAGGGAGAAGAGCTCCATTCCAGCCTGGAGTTGAACAGAGACGAAGCAATGATTGCAGAGAGGTTCAGAGGAACCACCAGATGTGTAGGCAACAGCCAGGGCCGGGGAAGGGGGAGAAAAGGAGTTTGCACAGTCCAGGGGCAGGACACAGCTCTGGCTACAAGAATGGGCTCTGATGGCAGCAACTCCAGCTGCTGTGGAGGGGCCTGACTGGGTGAACTGAGCTGGGTGAGGACAGGGGCCATTTCCAGAGACATCCTTCCCCCCAGGCTTGTGCCCCTTGCAGTGCTGACAGTGATCCTCAAAAGGCAATGTCAGCTGCACCCTCCGCATCCTTGTCCTGGCTGTGGACCTCAGAAAATAAACGTAACCTTTGAGAAAAGGTTAGGATAAAGAGGTGGTGGAAGAGAAATGGTCTGAGCTGATGAGAACCCCATCTCAGGGGAGAGAGAGAGAAGGGGAAAAAATTGTGGTTATTTTTCTATAAAGGATTTGTAGGTACTATTTCTAGAAAGTAGGAGAAATTGAGCTCTGGCCAATTTCTCTGGTCCCCTTCATTAAAGAGGGAAGTTTCTGGTTGCCTTCATTAAGGAGGGAAGGCAACACACTGAATTCCATTAAAATAGCAATAAGAATAATAATAATAAGAACGATAGCCCTTAAATTTTCCCATTTAAAAATAAAATAAAGCATAAAATCAAGAGGTAGTTGCCATTTCACATGTGGTCTGCTTTAAATCCTGGGAGCAAGGTGGCCCCTGGGATCTAACCTGTTGGAGTAGAACCCTGCTGTGTTCAAAGGCGAGGGCAAACCCTTGAATTTGCTTTCAAACTTGGGCTGGGGCTGCTGAGGTTTTCTCTGAGGTTTTCCGAAGCCCCGAGCGAGTTGGGGAAGATCTCTTTTCATGACCAAACAGTCCGTGGGAAAAATCCATCAGTAGATTTGCATGGAGGGAACAGTTTGGCTGTGAGGCAGATGCTTGCTGGATTGTTTCATGGCTTACGCAGAAAGTCTGCAATCTTTGGGGTTTCATACAAAACCTGGAGGACAAAGGTCTTCTCCGTAAAGCCAGATTCCGCAAGTGAGGCTGATTTCAGCAGTTGATCTTCATTTAACACTCCCAAGCCAGATAAAAAATTGCAGTCTGAATGTGACCACGTGTACTTAGGAGGGGTTCCTAGTTGCTGGTGCACAGGTGCTCCTCCAGGCAGGAGGCAGAGGTGCCCTGACGTACACTGCTAAATAATCCTGCTTTCCTGAGCTGGACAGTCCATGCTGGACTCAAAGTTAGTGCTGGCTTGCTCCCAGAACTCAGGATATCTGTTTGTCCTCCCCGGCTCATCTTCAGTTTCTCTGTTTGCGAGCGCATTGCTACACTGAGCACGTGGACAAGGATTGCAGAGCCTTTTCTCCTGCTAGGAGAGGGGTCTGGAAACAATTACAAGCTGCTCATGCTTAATCACTCGGGTAAATCTTAAATGCCTGCCTTAATATTTTGCAGGACTGAAGTTGGCATCTGAATTTTTGCAGTGTGCAGGTTACCCAGCAGAGCACACAGACTTTGACAGTTCTGTTCTGGGCATGTTCTGGGGGTCTTGAGAACCCCCCAGCTTCTTGAAATTCAGGTACAATTTCAAAGGAAAACTAAAATGCAAAGAGGGGAAAAAAATCCCTGAAGTTTGCCTGATATTTGTGCAAATTGTCAGCTCAGTCATGTTCTTGTGAACCTTTGCTGAACCTGACCATTTGTACCTCGAACTGAACAAGAAGTGAGTATTAAACGAGTTGAAAAATAAAAAAAATTAAGTCCCCTGTGAAAATGAAGGCAACCAAAATAATTCACAAATCTGGGCTGAATTGAGTCAATGACAAGACAAAACAATAGAAGTCTTCCTTTACTTCCTTAAATATTGAAATGCTTCACTTCAGCACTTCCAAGTTGAAGCAGTTTGCTTTATTAAACATTATTTAGTTTGACATTTTCTTTTTTATTTTCATTTTCAATAGACCTATATTTAAAAGGAAAAGGGTTGTGGTTTTTTACATTGACCTTTTTAAAAGATGGAATACTCTCCAAGCAAACTAGAAGATTTTGTTACTGGTCAAGCAAAACGTTTTTGGTTGACCCAAAATGAATCAATCTTCCCTCATTATATTGTCTTTCCTCTTAGTTCAGCTCCAAAACCAGAATCTTCCACCACTAGAAGAAACCAGTCATCCTTGTTTTCACCTTCCTGCTGCAGCTGGTCTAATTTTAGTTGCTCCTGTTTCAATCTTTATTCCCCTCTCGATGCATTGCAGGCTGAGCTCTGTGATATCAGAGTTTGCAGCCAGGGTGTGGTACAGATCTCTCTCCAACTATCTCAGATACCTCACCAAAGAGCTGCTAAGCCTCCCTGGCCAGCAGCCTGCTTGTCTGCAGGCTTTACAGCTCTGCTCCAAACCCTGCCAGTGACACCAACACTTGGAAATCCTCATTAGTTCGTGACCCTGGTAAGCCTGTGGGTGTCAGCTGGTGTGCAGCCATGGCATTGTTCAAAAACTAAAGTAAACACTCTCTTCCGCAGAGAAGTGCTGAAAAAAAGCTTCTCTGCAAACACTGTGAAAGGCAGCAGCCAATGGATGGGGGGAACTTTCCAAAGCCATGGAAAGAGTTACCCACTAAAGCCTTGGTGAGATCCAAGCACGGCAATCCTTTGAAAACCTCCTCACAGATCCAGCCTTGGCGAAGAGCAGTTCACTGAGAGCATCTATAAACACACGGGGTTTTATATCTTCTCTTTGTGTGCTTGTTACGGAGACAAAGCATCGACATTTTGTGAACTTTATTGCAGGAAAGACACAACGTTTCATCTTAAAGACTTCCAAATTGTAGCAGGCGTTATCTGCGGGGTGGCCAAGGCAGCAGGTGGAGGCAGGAGTTGGGAGGGCACAGCCCTTCCAGACACGGGCAGAGTTTGTTCAGGGTGATGCTGGAGAGCTGTACACACAATTTGCTGGACTGTCTCTGAGCAGTGCTGAGCATATCCTGGCTGATATGCTTATCCTCACCTCTCGTTGCTGCACGGCAGTACCAGCTGAGGGATGGTGAGGTCCCAACCCTGCACATCTGCCTGGTGCAGCTTAAGTGTTTGCAGGATGGGGAGGAGCAGTAAACTGGTGCATGTCCTGAGGTGCCTGAAGCTCACTGGTCTCCAAATGGGTTCCTCGGTTCTTCTGCCTTGTATTTCTTCTTCGTATTTGTGTTGGAGATACCTCAGGAGACCCTGAGCGAGGTGGCTGTGCTCTGAACAAGGCTTCATGGAGAGAGTCTTGCTGCAACGATACAGGAAAAGTGAGGGCTTGTTTTGCAAATGGGTGAGGTGTTGTCACGTATCCTCCTTTGTCCCTTCAGCCACGTGGGCTGAAGGAGAGCCTAAGCAGCCTGCACTGATTCAGACACAAACAGCAGCACTTCTGGGGCTCTTTGTGGGAATGCAGCAGGATGGGAGCAGCATCCCCCACCACCCCCTGAGGGTCAGCAGCATTTCACTTGCAGAAGGGAGTTGTCTCAGCCCGACGTGCTGCGTTGCAGAGCTGGGAGAGGTGAGAGGACAACGTCCTCTTTGTGCAGCTGGAAGGAGAAACGTGAACTGGCCAACACACACCAGGCCCGGCTGCCACGTCGGGGCTAACTGGCACTTGATGGTAATAAAGTGATTTTCACGTCATATAATACTCCACTGCAAATACATCTTACAAGCGCTGCAGGCTCTTGGGTTTGGCAGCCACCTGTCCTTCTGTCTTGCCCTGAAAAAGCAAGAATTTCCCACACAAACTCTTTCAGAGGCGAAACTTTTCTTTTTCACAGACTTTTTCAGGAGCTGCACGGCTGACTGGCACCCAAAGTGATCCAGCTGTTGGTGCCAGTTTGAGTGCCCATGGGGAGGGTGACAGGGCTGTGACGGCAGTGGGAAGAGGTGGGAATGGTGTGGGAAGCACCACAGTCACAGGAAGGAGGCTGGCAGAGGTGTCAGGAGCTGGCCAGCGCTCAGCCCATAAATGATGCAGAAAGCAAGGTCCAAAGGTGCAGAGCAGCCTGAACCCACGGCGAGTCCGTGGGTTCCCATCTCCTCTGGAACCTGCGTGGGGATCCACGCACCCCAAATCTCCAAAACCTGCATCTCGCTCTCACAGGGCTTTACTGACCTTGCCCAGAAGATGTTTATTGTTAAAAATACCTGAATGGAGACTCCGTGGTGGTCTTCAGTCAATTCTCTCCATGTTTTGCTGCCCTGACTCCTCATCTCTAGCCTGAGTCTCGCTTTCTTCTTCACCTATCCTCCACAGGCCCTGAAACACATCACCGTGTATCTTTACAGCTGTGCTTTATATATTTAAAGAGGATTATCATGTCCTCTCCCCACACTTCTCTCCCATCCAGACTAAACAAGCACAGTTCATTCTCTGGAGCGTGTAACAACAATAAGTTTGTTTGATGAATACTCAATTTGTTTAGTGCAGCAGTTCTAATCACTCAAGTTATGCCAAAGATAACAAACCTTCAACAAACTTCTCTTCAAATATTTAGTTTTATCAACTGTTTTGACAGCTAGATTATAATTTTTACACAAAGGGTTAGAATGAAAGCAATTGCTTTCTAGTTTTTCTGTATAAAGATTTGAATTATGACTTTTACATTAGGAAATGCAATTAAATGCATTCTAGAACTGTCGTGAAATATTAAACTTGGGGTTATAAAAAGCATTCTTTTAATGGATCGTAGTATCTTTTGAAACTAATTAGCTGCAACAATATTTCTTAAACTATATAAAAATATAAATCAATAATTGCTCATTTCCACTTGTTTTACTGTTCAGCTCTGGTTGTGTCAGCCAAAATGGTAAGTTTATAATCTCCAGGATATTTCTGGTAGTAATGAATTTTACTTTATTTTATTTTACCAGCCTTTATTTTATGGATCTTTTAATTAGCCAGGGTTTAATCCTGTTTAGGTTTTTCTTACACAAATATTTTAAGATGAGGAATTGTTACACAATATGTTTGTCTGTAAGGAAAATTTATCTTAAATACTCAGTGAAGAAAGAAAGACTCAAAAAATGTCAGTGGGAGTTTATTTTTAACAAAAAAAGAAAAACACATTTATATTGCATGCTGAGCTTCCTTCCAGTTCAGATTTTAGTTTTTGAAAGCTGAACTTATCTTAAGGTAAAAGCTCAAAAGTTGAAACACAAAAACACGTGGTGGGGGCCTGAAAAGCTGAGAAGTTTTGAGGCTCAGTTTCAAAGCAAACACGTCACTGTAATGAGAAGTGTCCTGCAAAAACACCCAGCTCTGCACGGGATGCAGAGAGGAGCAGGTTCAGCCCTGCAATGCCGTGCAGACCCTGTGGGACCATCTCCCCCCAGGGGGGCTGCTGACAGCCCACAGGACCCTTGGGAAGTTTGCCTCTTCCCTAGAAAACGTGTACAGATCCACAAATCAAAAGACGTTGAAAACCTTTGGTTTATCTTGTTTAAGAAACAGGGAGGTTTATGTCACTTTTTTTTCACTCAGTAGCTCTTTAGATAAGTGGATTTTGGTTTCCCTCTATGAAATTCTTACAAACCAAAAGATTGCCTTGGTGCCAGAAATGACAGTGCTGACTTAATCCCACTTACCAGGCAGTTAAGGGAACAGAAACTGAGGAGAAGGAATAATACTTTTTAATTCAGTCCTCTGCTAAGAAATTAAATTGTTCATCCCAGGCTTTGAAGCCTGAGACGGTCCAGCAGAATATCAACAAAATAAATTTTCATGGATTTCAAAAGTGATTTTAAAGGACAAATTAAATCCTGAGTTATTATCAAAAGAAAAGACTTGCTTCTTGCTCACATAGTGCCATAGCTTATGTGGACATGGTGGTTCTTCCTAAACCAGCCTGTGTTATGATCTGGTAAAGGATGGGGTAGTATTGACATGGATACAGTTTGACAGATCTTTTTTTTGGTTAGAAAAAGGGCTGAGTTGATTTAGGAATTTTTGGCCCTGTTCTTTTCAGGGTGGTTTTTTCCCTAGGTCTCTTGGATAATGTGCCAAAGTCCTTGGAAGCTCATGACAGGGTCTGAGATGCAAGCAAAAAGGAAACTCTCCTTCCCTATGCAAGCCTTTCCCTGCCTCACATTAGGGCTCAGTCCTTTACTGGGAAAATGTTGCTTTGTGTGTTACTGTGGCAGCATGCAGAGCAGTGCAAGAACGAAGTTTTAAATACACATCTAACTCAGGAAGCCCCTTGATAGAAGATCTTGTTTGGTTCCTAAAAAACCCCACAAGTTTTCAGTATGAAACCGATGGAAATTGATGTTATGCCCTGGTACAAATTGCTCCTGTCCTGGGTTGAAATGTCATCTGAGGTCTGACCCTGAGCTCTGACCCAGGCAGCCCAATTTGCCAGCCCATGATGACATTTCCACGCTGATTTGGGAACTGCACAAGAAAAGATGTTTTTGTGATCTCTTGGTGCTGGCTGCTTCTACTCACCAGACTCCAGGGCAATTAGGCCAAGACAAAACGGATGCAGCAGTCACGGAGGTCTCCAGGTCTGCTCGTGAGAGAGCAGCTCTTGAAGCACAAAAAGATACAGGACTCAAATCCAGCCCCAGAGCTAAAAGGAAGGTTTGTGTTGTTCCTGGGGATATCGGCCCAGGAGGTAGAAAAGGCTTCTGTTTTCTCCTCATTTTGCCTCCTCCAGTGTGTGCTGGAGCAGCATTTGCCTGGAAAACACTTCATTCCTAGGTGGCAAACGTTCAGTGCCATGTTCCACTCACAGGACTTTAATCAGCCGGAGAACACCGCCAGCCTCTGTTTTCTGAGCCTGCTGTTGGTAAATGCTCCGTGAAATGACTTCACCATGCTGTAATTGTTCCTGGAGCAAGCTGGCCCAACGGCTGGCAATTAAACCTTGGGCTGATGGAAACTGTTAACAGGGATCGCTGCTTTGCCCATAGCGTCAGAGTTAACAACTCCAAACTCTTTCTACTTTTTCTATAAAACACGTGGGAGCTTTGTGCCTGGAGTATCTGCAGCAATAAAATGGATATGGTGCTTCACTTTCGTTTGTAGTGCTAAAACTTGCAAAAAGAAAAAATTGAGGTTCAAGATGAGATCTGGTGTTTGTACTTGGTGAAGCACATTCAGTCAATGTCTCTGGGTTTGGTACAGCCCATTACTTTGATTTAGACACCAGATTTAGATTCATGATTCTTATATAGTCATATCAAAGGGAATTAGGTGCCTACACCTTGTTGTAAGCCAACCCTTGTAGGGCTGGCCAACACTGTTCCATTGTAAAATTCAAGCTGACACCTGGTTCTGCCATCTGGACTCCTTGGAGTTTGAAAGTGTTTCAGTCAAGGTTGGATTATGGTTCTCATTCAGATGTCTCATGTGCTCAGACACGTTTCCCAGAGAAGCCATAATCCTGTGCGAAGGGCTGCTCGGCATCCCTCTGTCCCGGGCTTACCCAGGAAGGACTTGCTGCGTGAGATAACCACACTCTCCTTCTCCTCTGCTGGATCAGCATCTCTGCTTGGCACCAAGGCTAAGCTGCAGGTGAAAAATGGTGGCACTCATGTTCCCTCAAGGCACTCAAATCCCATCAGAAACACTCAGCGCCTGCCAGCTCAGGGAGTCTTCCCCTCGGAGCGGTATTTATGGGACGCGTTAGTCACGGGAGCTGCTGGAAACGCGGCTGCGTAAATCGCAGAGTCCCGCACGGCTGCGGAGTCGTGGATTTGCTTGGGAAGCAGCAGTGCTTCGGAGCTTGACTAATCCCTCACAGATCAGAGCCAGGCAGGGATGCGGCACTGAAAACATCCCCGTTTACTGCCCATTATGTATTATTTAAGCCTCCAGGCCCCTGGGCTGCTGCAGCTAAGCCGGGGGCTCGTGCCCTTGTGTGCTCCTGCTGGCTGTGTCCCAGTGGGAGGTGAACTCGTCCATAGGGCCTCTGACAGGCTTGCCGCAGCCACAAGAGCTTGGGATAGGCAGGAAAAGGTTTATTTTCCTGGATGCTGAGGGATAATGCTGTAAGTTGTGGGGTATTTTCAGTTTATACCTAAGGGTAAAAGCGAGTGTGTGCGCTCTTGTGCACGATGGTCAAAGCAGATCTTAAAAAACACCAGTATGGGCAAAGTAATATTTTTCCCTGATGGCCTCCCAGTGTTTATAGAAAAAGGGAGAGAGAGAGAGAGACTTTCTACATGGGCAGATTGTGATGGGACAAGAGGGAACAGTTTTAAACTAAAAGAGGAGAGATTGTGTTTAGATATTAGGAATAAGTCCTTTCCTGTGAGGGTGATGAGGCACTGGCACAGGCTGCCCAGAGAAGCTGTGGATGCTCCATCCCTGGAAATGTTCAAGGCCAGGCTGGACAGGGCTTGGAGCAACCTGGTCTAGTGGAAGATGTCCCTGCCCACCACAGGGGTTTGCAACCGGTCTAACTTTAATGTCCCTTCCATCCCAAAGCATTCAGGGATTCCCTGATTTCCTCAAAGTGTTGTCACTGTAACTTACTAGACATGCTGGAGCAGGATCGCACTGCTTATAACTACCTAATTACGAATTATAAATTGCATGGGCCTACGCGCGACGTTCCTTGAAGTTTGTTTGCTTTTTTCGGGAGTGGCTTCCACTCTCCATTTCAGCCTCATCAACCCTGTGAGCCCTGTTCGGTCACAGGTTGATGAGCTCAGAAGTCTTTTCCAACCTAACTGACTCTACGATCCTTTACCGCACTAAGGTTCTCAGGAGCCGACGGGCTGTGCCCCCTAGGGCAGCTTTTCCCGCAGCGAGGGCNAAGAGCCTGGGCCTCGGCTCCCCGTCAGCCGCCGCAGCTGCACCTGCCTCCCATCGCCCCTCAGCGCCCCAGCTCCGCAGACCCTCCACCCACACCTCTGTCCTTCCCCTCAGCCCCTCCAGCCGCATCTCTGTCCCTCCTCTTAGCCGCTCCATTCACACCCCTATCCCTCCCCTCAGTCTGTCCATTCACACCCCTATCCCTCTCCTCAGCACCTCTATCTACACCTCTATCCCTCCCCTCAGCCCCTCCATCCACACTATCCCTCCCCTCAGCCCCTCCATCCACACTCTCCCTTCCCTCAGCCCCTGCACGCCTCTGTTTGTTGTTTGTTGCAAATGTGCAAGCTGTCCATAAGCCCTCCTTTATTGTTTCAAGGTTGTTTATTTCTTTCTCAGGGGGACAGAAGTTTTTCTTGCAAAGTCCTGAAGTGAAAATTTCTGTATCTTGAATTAAATTTCACTTTTTCCTCTTCTCTGTGCTCTGTGAGCAGCTGTGATGGATGTTTCCCTTGGATGCCAAGTGCTGGCTAAGAAGTTGTGACTGAGCTTTTCACACATCCCCTCAGCTCAGCCGCTCCATCCCCACATCGAATGCCTGTGCTATCCCAGGGCAGCCCTCTGTCCCTCCCATCCAGCCCTATTTCTCCCTGCACCCCTCATCCAGCCCCTCTCTCCACCCGCAGCTTCTCCGACAAAAATCCCCAAAATCCCGGGCTTTCCAGCCCCTTGTCCTGCACCCAGGTCTCTGCCCAGCGCCCCCCTCGTGTTCCCAGCCTCCTCTTTGCCCACGTGTCACCTCGTTCTTCTCCGTTGTTCACTTTATAACCTCAGTTTGACCTCCAGGCTGGTAGGGACCCTTCCCTAGCCCTAGATCTGCCTCATCATTATTCCAAGAGTCACCTCACTTCCACCTATGGTTTCTCTTTTAGGCCTGCAGTCCAGGCCTCTTATTCCTCTCCTCACTTAGGGGTAGCAGTATCATAGAAAATTCCTGAATCTTAGGCTAACAAAACGTTTCCAGCTTCCTGAGGTTTCCCCCACATTGCCTTCCCGTGACACCCTGCCTTGTCTTTTCCTTATTTTGGTGTTTGCTTGCCCAGAACAGCTCTGTCAGAGCCTGTCTTTGATACTGAGATTTGGTTTTAATGCTGTTTCTCCACCGGCAGATTTGTACGAGCCCTCGAAGCAGCAGCAGCAGCAGCAGCAGCCTCGCCCCCAGGCTGTGCCCAAGACTCGGAAACAATTGCAACGGGAAAAAGCCCTCCAGCAGCAGAGCCAGAGGCTGGGGCTGCAGGGAGGAGCAGCCCCTGTCACTCCAGAGCAGCTGCTTTCTGCACCACAACCTAAACCTTGTCACCCCCAGCAGCCCGGGCCAGCACCTGGGGATCAGAGGCAAAGGGACAGCCCAGAGCAGCAGGAGGGAGTGACACCGGCAGAGTCTTGTAATGGCAGGGACAGTGCCCAGCCCCGCCCTGCAAAGCCCAACAGCCGAGCGGAGAGAAAGAAAGTGGAATTGTTAGTAAGTCGGTAAAATCAAGGGGTGGGGTTTGTTATTCTGTATCGATTCATTCTTTGGTTGTGAAGTCAACTTTGTGTGTCTGACAGGAAGCTCTGAGGGATCAAATCATTCCATTTTCTGGGAGGCAGCGTCTGTGTGGAGAAGCAGCACGTGGCTTCTCTCAAATTCTAAACTCAGAAGGATCCAGGAGGTTCTGTTTTGCAGAGATGGGCCTTGAGTGGCTGTATCTGGTGGTTGTGCTGCCTGTGATTTCACCTGCCTGCTCTCCCTGTACCAGGGTAGCAGCACTTTGAGAACTCAAATTCCTCCTGTGGGTGCAGCTCAGCAGTAGTACTGGCTGTTCATCTCATTTTTGTGGTGAGAAAAACATAGACACTGTTTTTCTGGGGAGAAAACAGCTGGAGCTTTGCTGAGAATTTTTTCACACTGGTGAAAGCAGTGACATTTAGCTGCAGTGGTCACCTCCTGAATCTGCTGGATTCTTCTCAGCCTGGATGCTTGAATTTAAATCTTACTGAAAATATTTCTGTATGTGAGGTTTTAGGAATAGGGTGATGAGGACAAATCTGAAGAGATGTGCAGAAACTTTTTTTAGTAGCTGAGTTATTCGGGTATTTTTAAGTTCGGGCTCCTTGAGTGAGGACATGAAGAACACAGTGGGGTGGAAAGCAGCAAACAGTTCTTTGTTTCTCCTAAATCCTGCCACAGGTTGTGCCCCCTTCACCTGAGACCTGGCCTTCCACTCTTTGGGATGATTGTATCTCTTAGGAAATAGAGCCTAGGAAATAGAATCAGTATCAGTCTTTCAGTGGTGGCAAAAACGAATTCTTGTTCTTCCTTGCTGCTCATTTTCATTCTAACTTGTACCAACCTTTCATTTGTATCCATTTAATTATTTGGAAGCTGTACTGTAAAGCAGACCTGTGAAAGAATCTGTTTTATGGAAAAGAAACATTTCCAAAAAAGAGGCTGTGTTGGCAGACTGAACAGATGGTGACTTGTAGCAGCCAGTAAGAAACTTGAAGTTGCTTCTACCTGATAGGGAAGCGCATCCCTTAAATGAAAAATTCTACCCTTTTCTGAAAAAGTGCTCCACGCTGCTTGGTTATGCAGACTTTAGTTCTGATCAGCGGATTTCATGTGGAAATGTTTTATTGGTCTGAATGGCTTCTTGCAGATGATTCTTCTTTCCTCAGAACCAAAACCTGTTTCTTGTTCCTTTTTTTTTTTAAGAGTTTGCTCCAGGATATCTGACAGTGAATATTTGTGTAACTATATGGGCAGCAGGGAGAGAAATGAACTTTCTATTAATTGTGATGTTCTTGTCAATGAGCAGGCAGGAAAAATCCCGGTGGGAAATCCTCCAGCAGGAGCAGCGGCTGATAGAAGAGAAGAATAAACGCAAGAAGGCACTCCTGGCCAGAGCCATTGCTGAGAGGTGGGCCTGAGCCTGGGCAAGGGCTTACTCTTCATCTGCAACCAGTTTCGTATCTTGAATTAAATTTCACTTTTTCCTCTTCTCTGTGCTCTGTGAGCAGCTGTGATGGATGTTTCCCTTGGATGCCAAGTGCTGGCTAAGAAGTTGTGACTGAGCTTTTCACACTTCCCAAGCTGCAGCTCTGTGCGCAGATGGAAAAGTTATTACACAACTGGAGGATTAGCTGAAGTCCTTAAATTTGTTAGTGAGGTCATGTTTGGAAGTTGGGGTGCTCAGATGCTTGCCCGTGTTCTGGTCCTGGTTTGTTTTTGCTGGATGTAAGGGAAGTTTATTTGATTCTTAACCTGTGAGAGGAAGCTATTTCTGTTTGGACTTTTGGCTCATTAGTGTGTGAAAATGGTGAAAAGAAGATGATCAGCTTTAAGGAGGTATTGTTTTACCACTGGAAGACTAGAAATTATAAAATTGCACGTATTCTCAGAGTTGCCAGCTCTTGCTCTTCAGGGGACCAGGCTTTATGGCACCAAGGTAGTTTAAGACTCCAGGGGAAGGCAAAGTTTGTAAGGGAAGAATGTTGGAACAGCTGATAACACTGGATCGAGGACAGTGATGTGAAGTTTTCCGGCTTGCAGTGCTCTCCCAGGCCTGTGTTATGTTCTGCCCATCAGTGCCCTTGGGTAGCACAGGTGAACACAGCCTGTACTGTGCTAAAGTCTTGAAAATTTCATTTTCCTTTGCCAGGCAGAGATAAAACACAAGCCCCTTTATTCTGAGTCAGTGTAGCACATCAAACATGGGTGTGGCCACCAGGTTTGGTTCTTCCTCCTGGAAGCAAAGCCTGAAGAGAGACAAGACAGGGCAGGTGACAGCTAAGGAGTTACTTCTGTCACTCAAAGGCCTTCCTCAGGCTCCCAGCAATACCACAGGATGTCTTGTTTCCCTCCACCTGCATCAGCTGGTTGAATGAGAGATACTGGCACTGCACACCTCATCTTACTTTCAGGGAAAAGATTGCCCCGGGTGTAAAGCAGTGGCTGAGAAGCAACATTTTGCTGGTGGTGATGAATGATGGCAAAGTGACGTGGTGTAAAAGAAAGTCACTTGGCTTGCTTGGGAGTGAAATCCATCAAAGCTTGTTGCCCTTAGTAACATTTCGTTTTCAGGACTTAGCAATGAATGGCCTAGTTGAAAAAGGTTTCATAAGGCTTGATTGAAATCCTTTGTGTTTGATGTAAAACGTTCCATTCACTTCATTGGGATTTGGCTGGGCCTTTTGGGAATAATTTTACAAAATGGAAATCAAGCTTAGGTTAGGTGACTTTTTGGCCCCTACTAACTGGGCTTCTTTGAAAGGGGATATTTGCAGGGCTAAAAACCCTTCCCCCTCTTGCTTCCCCCCCCAAGCCATTTCCTGTTTCCTTACACTGAGAACTACTTAGATACAGCAGCTTCTTGTGTGTTTCCACAGTGAAGAAACACAATCCATTTTAGGCACTTTGATTGTAGTCATTACGTAATTTTGCCGTAGTCCTTTAATAGCAGGCATTTTAGATCCCTGTGGATGCTAAAAAAGATCAAAAGCCCTACACCATAAAGGAGAAACCTTCTGAATAGGTTCTAAAGAAGTCAGTTGCTCAGCAAGTGAAATGGGACCCAGGGTCAAGATGAGAGGCTTGAAAAGGAAAATAAAACAACAACAACAACAACAAAAATCACCTTCCTTTTGCAGATCCAAAAGAACTCAAGCTGAAACAGTGAAACTGAAGAGGATTCAGAAGGAGCTGCAGGCTCTGGATGACATGGTGTCTGCTGACATCGGCATCCTGAGGAACCGCATCGACCAGGCCAGCCTGGACTACTCCTATGCCCGGTAAGGGACACCCAGGGAGGAGGGAATAGGGAACAGCCCTGCCTGAGGGGAGGGGAGAATGCTCTTTCCTCTCACTGAAGCACTAATGAAGTCCTGTCACTCTAATAACATGTAGTTGAAGCAGTCACAGTCTGGGAGGCTTTCAGACCTGAAAGTAAAAGTATGCTTTTTATTTCCTCATCTTTCCCTTGGAATCTGAGAACTGAAGCAGGTTTTCTGACTGGAGACTGCTGTCACAAGACATAGATCCTGCTTTAAGTGTGCAGTTGTCCATAAGCCCTGCTTTATTGTTTCAAGGTTATTTATTTCTTTCTCAGGGGGACAGGTTTTGGTTTTGGTTTTTTTTTTGCAAAGTCCTGAAGTGAAAATCCTGTTCAGGGAAATTTGCTTGTTCATGACAGCTCTGGTCCTGCTGGAATCAATGGGACCAATTAAGCTTAAAACATATAATCCTGCTGAAGTATTTCTGCAACTAGGACCAAAAATGGAAGGAAGAGAGACACTTTTAACCCCTCACAACGTGCCTTTAATCACTCTGGGTGTGATGAGTTCCTTAAAGGCAAGAAATTAATGGGAATACCCCATTAGCTGTGGGTAAACCACAACATCAGTAGATAAACAGTAGCATGTTTGTGCAGCCGGTTCATAAAGCAGAAATGTTCACTCGCGGTTTTTGGTTCACCATTCAATGTGTTAAATGCTCATTGCTCCTTCTGACTTCTGCCATACCATGACCACAGGCCAATAAAGCTGGTAATTAGTCTTGAAAAAAATAGTGGTAGCTAAAAAAATCGAGATCTCTTTGGTGTAATTGTAATTTGAAATGTCTAAGGTTAACTGTAGTTAGCGTAGCTGATTGCATGTGAACCCAGAATTTCATGTCCTCAAGAGGAAAAACATTTCATTAGGTTTAGGATTCATCTGGTTAGGATTCATTAGGATTTAGGATTCATTTCATTAGGATTTTAGGTTTCATCTGGTTTCTAGAAACAGTAAATGTTCCTGAAATCTTCTTACCCAAGTTTTTTCATAATGTATCTATTTGAAATGGTTACTGGTTAAACAGCACAGGCAACTCTTGACATTAGGAAAGCAGTTTTTAATGACAATAGCAAAAGGAGATGCCAGTAGGGCAAGTGGGTAAACTTCACAAGATCATAATGACTTTCATTAATTTAGTAAGTGTTTTCTTGAGGGAGGGATTTGGCAATGTGAGGTAGATACTTCCAGTGTTGTAGTTTTTATGCATTGTGAGCCAAAGCCAATTTGCTTTTAAGTGGAGGTTTTTTTAAGCAATTTCTTCTTATTTGCCTTTTGTTCTAGGGCTAAAACACAAAGCATTTCAGTGGGTCAAAAAGTGCAGTATTAAATAGTCCTGAGCACATACCTAGTCAGCAACATTTGACAATTGCTGTGGAATAGAATTTTTGTAAATGCAGTGTGACTAATAGGTGGGAATTCAGCCCAAAGGTTTAGCTGTGCAGATGTTTCCAACATAGCAAGAGTTTTGCCACTTCAGGTGTCTGACCCAAAGAAATCTTGACTTTCTTGAGAGGGAAACATAACTGGGCATCTTCTGTCTACTGCAGACATAGCCTTTACAGCTGGGTAAAAGGGTAAAAACCTGTGGTTATTATATAAAAGAAGATATTTGGGAAGGCTTTTCTATGTCTTATTTGCTATGTCTGTTTCACTAAGCAAAGACCTCTCCTATCTTTCTGTTGCTTTGTTTAAGGAGATACTGGAATCTGGTTTTATAAAAGAGGTGGATTCTTTATTCAACCACCTTACTAATACTAGTTTTACGAGTGCTCTGTGGTCAGGCTGCAAAGGCTTTTGTGTGTTCCCTTTCCTGATGAGCAAGGTTGCATCTATTTTTTAATTAGAATTAATACACAGGTTTACTGATGTAGTGAAAGATGTGTCATTAATGTGGACACCAGCCATTAAAGTGCTAGATTTTCTCTGTGTTAACTCAACAAATACTTAGAATATTCCCTTTTTGCTGTATTTGTCATGACAGGAAGTACAAATTGGCAGGAGGTGAGTGTCAGGATGGATGCTTGCAATAAAATTCTACATCTGTGTTGATGTCATGTGCTGTGTCAGTCTGTGCTGCCCCTGATTTTCTGAACATGGATATGGGTGGCCAGAAAAGCACATGATCCACACCAAAGTGCTCCATCGAGCATCTGTATCTGAGGGGGGGTGGCTGAGTTTGAAAAACTCCCGACTGCTTTGTGGTGTTTCAGTTCACAGAGTGGGTGTTCATTAGCAGTGTGAAAATACTGCAGTTTCTGATGGGTTCTTTCTGCTGCCAGTGATGCATCTCTTCAAACAGGCAGTAAAAATGGGTGTTTGTGATTCAATCTGAGCAAGTTAACTCTTGGAATACTCAACAGCAGAGCCCCCAGTGTCCAGAGAAGTTTCGCTCAATTCTCTCCTGTTTCCTTCCCTCTTGCTAATGTAGCAGCATGTCCTGAAGGGCTGGCACAATGCATTGCAGAGCACTTCATCGCATTCCAGGGATTCTTGAAGTACCTGTCCCTGGGTCAGGGTGTGAGGTGCTGTGAGAATTAACCCTCCAGAAATGCTGATGGTTTTGCAGGAAGCGCTACGACAAGGCTGAGTCCGAGTACGTGGCAGCCAAGCTGGACCTGCAGCACAAGACAGAGATCAAGGAGCACCTCACGGAGCACCTGTGCACCATCATCCAGCAGAACGAGCTCCGCAAGGCCAGGAAGCTGGAGGAGTTAATGCAGCAGCTGGACGTGGAGGCAGATGAGGAAAATCTGGAGCTCGAGATCGAGGTGGAGCAGATGCTGCAGCAACAGGAGGCAGAAGCAGGGGGACAATCCAGCCAGGCACACAGCCACGCTGGGACGGCCCAGGAGAGCCCTGCTCCCAGTGGTGTGGGGCAGGAGAGCCAGCAGGCCGACCATGCTGCTGCTGCTTCTCGTGCAGTTTCTGAACAGTCTCAAAACCCCAGGACCAAATCCCTCTCCAACGTGGACAGCCAAACTCAGGCAGTAAATGTGACCTCAGGAAGCTCCGCAGCTTGTTCTGCCACATGACTGCTGGGTGCAGATGAGCCAGTGGTTATGGATGAGGTACTCTCTGCAGGCTTGTGGCTGTATGTTGTATCTGGGCTTCTGCAGTGCCAGTAATATGCACTTCATTTCTCTTTTCCTTTTTATTGTTTTCAAATTTTAAAGGCTCTTTTCTTTCCACAAGACACGTTTGGGGTTCGTCTATTATCATTCCAGTGTACATTCATGTTCTACTGCCCAGGTCTTCATGGGCTTTTGTACCTTCCTGAAACAGGACACTTGGAAGTGAATAGTAGGGTTTGTCCAAAGATTTTCAGCTTTTTGATACCCACGGATGCGTGTTCTGAGCAGTGTGCAAGAGAGCAATACCTACAGGAGAAACCTCAGTCTGCTTCAGAGCACATTCTGACAACTGCAATAGGATGTTTGTCTTCCTTTGTATCCATAAGGGATTAGTTTCCAACGGTCTCTCATGCTGTGAAAAGCAAGTGCTTACATTAATTGCCTTCATAGAGGTTACTGTTTCCTGATTTAAGGGAAATTTGCTTATCGAGGCAAACTGCAAAGTCAGTGGTAATACCTCGTATTTATCACTTCGCCTGTTCCTTTCAGACAATGCTGAATCATGAAACTGTACATTGATAACACTGTTAGCTATGAAATCACAGCTGCTAGGGTTTAACAAAAATGATGGGTTACAGTGTAAGACATTGCAGAATGTAGAAGCAGAGACACACAAAAGAGAGTGTGTTACATTTAAAGCTGTTGTAGAGAAAATCTCTACAACAGCTTTAAATGTAACTACAACGTTGCCTCAAAGTGCCAATAATTAGCCAGTAGTTCATCTTGTAATGAATCTCCACAGTATATTGGAAATAAGCCTATTTTTGTAGAACATTTAATGCATTTTCTTGCCTGAAGAGCGGGTTAGTACCCCACAAAAGTTCAGCTGATTTGCTCTGTTGCTATTGAAAGGCTTTAAAAAGCTATTCCAGGTGGAGAAAGCCTCAGGAATTAAAAGAGAACATAGGAAAATCTCCCATAGACTGATTGCAGCTGCAAACCGTGGGGACTGCACTCACAGTTAACCTGTTGGTACCAGGGGAGTGTGGGAATGTTCCTGGAATACCTGACCTGGACGTGTTGGGTGTGAGTTTATGAATGAGCTGCTGAATGACGCCACCGAGTCTATAAATGGGACAGTGATTGTCTCTATGGCTTGAACAGTGGAAAAACATGTCACTACATTTCAGTTTTATTCTATTAATAAATCAGTGCATCTTGTACGTGGTGTGTTTACTTTCAGTTGTGATATCTGAGACTAATACAGGGATCCAAGCCTGTTTTTCCACAGGGGATGATAAATGGTAGAATCAGATACGTCCTTTGGCAACTTCCCGCTGTGGGAAAATAGAACCTCAAAAAAGGCTGTTCCAAAATATGGAGATGCATGAAGTAAAGACATGGCAGGATACAGCTCGACAGGAATCTTTTCAGCTAACTGGCTCAGGGCAATGGTGGAAAAATCTCTCCTGGTGCCATCCATACACGGGAGAAAGTGGGTAAGTATGTCTCCTAGAGCAGCCGCTCATAATTTGGGCTAATTGGAGTTAGAGCCTAACTCCAAAGTAGCGTTAGAAATACATATGAAGCATTGCTCTGTTGTTGCTGGTACACTGTATTCCCTGTTATTTTGCTGGAAAACCTGACCTAAAAGCAGAAGATTTGATGTACTGGGAGAAAATTGTGCCTGACTTCCTTTGCTGCGTCGGCTGTTGCAGGACACCTTGTAGCGACCTGCTGACGGTTTTCAGAATGGGATACCAGTAAGTGCAGTAATAATTTAATTGTACCATTCTCGTTTCCATCCTCTGCAGCTGTCCCCAGTTGTTCCTCAAGAGATTCAAAGGCCTAGAGGATAGGTCTGTTCCTCATTACAGTTGTGTTCAGCTCGTCAGGGACTCACAGAAGAGCTTCTGACAGAAGAGTTGAATTGCAAATGGTATTTACAGAAATCACACAGACACCATTTTGCATATAATTTGTGGTTCTCTGGTAGGCTAAAATGTGGTTAGAATATTTCTACACCTTGCTGTCACAGGTAAGATTATTGTTTGAACTCTGAAAATGGTGTTCCAAAAAATTCCAAGTCCAAAGATTTTTTTGACAACTGCTTAAGATTATGAGTTTCCTAGAAGGGAATAAATTTATATGCAACAAAACTGTTCAAAGGCTGAAACATTCTTGTGTACCATTCTGATGGTGCTGATGCTGTTTCTGCCTGAGAGGGAAGATGCTTTTACAATCAGCAGTTTCTGTTCTCTTACAAGTCCCTTGTTGAAGTTCTGGCCAGTTCTCTCTATCTTCAGCTTCTGAGCCTGCGAAGTGAAGTGGACTGGCTGGAAGCCACGTGAAACAGCCGTGTGGAATAACCATAGCAGCCCAGCATCAGGCTGCTCTTGCTGGACAGGGAGCTGAAGAGTTAACTTGTTTGATCTCAGTTATGAAGCCTTTCTCTGACGTGTGATATAAACCACTACCGTGGTGTCAGTTCCACTTTGGAAGTTCGTGAATGTTTTGATGGGTGCCAGTGTGCCGGTTTAAAATTCCCCCTGTGCCGGAGCCAAGGAGTCCAGTCCTAATTGTAACAACATGTGTGCTGGTCAGAAATTCCAGGAGATGATTTTGGTGCAAAAAAAGGCTTGGGTTTTTTTTCTTGTTTCTCCTTGAAGGAAAGAGAACTGTTGGAATGGAGGCTCTTCAAGCAAATCTGTTTCTACCTGTGTAGTGGCTGATGTTACAATGTTTGTCCTGCTGCCCCGGTCTGCACTGAGGGCGGGTGTGCTGTCCACTTTCCTATCTCTTCAGAAGAATGGAAAAATGGAAAGCTCAGCACAGCTCAGGAATGAGTAGGCAGACTTTTAGTGAGAACCTCTCGCACAGGTGGAGGTAAAAGTCTGAGTGTGAAGTGCTCTGGGGTTGAACACCCACGGCAGGGAAAATAGAGGCATGTGATGACTGACAGTAACACTGCAGGGCTTGGCACATGGACTCTCCTCTGGCAGCGTGGCCATTTCTGTGTTGGATCACCACATTACCATTATGGGAAGAACTGGAAAACACCGATGTGCACCACTGAGAATGCTACAAAGCACAGTATAATTACCCATGCTGCATTTTTGCCAGGATGTCAGGATTAGCACTCCCTCCTCTGTCAAGAAATGTTTAAATGAGCACAGATGGTCATGACTCAGCCTGGAGTTCCCATGGATGTGTAGAGCATGGTGTAAAACACTTGGACAACCCCCAATCTGATTGTACATCCAGCCAGATGAAGCTGGACTCTCAAGAGGTCTGAGCTTAGGGGAGTTTTCTGGGGAGGGACTGGTTCTCCATCAGCCATTTTTCTTCCTAATACCTTCTGTGAAGCAGTGGAGTCTTTCCTTTGGGCCTGGGTCCTATCTGAACCAAATGAGGAAAAACTAATAAGAGAGAAATACGGAGACTGCCTAGTGGTTTGAGATACTGTGTTTCCTAATCAGCTGCATTAGGAACATGCTATAGAGGAATGCTCATGGCAGCTTAACCTCTGGGGAAGTTCTGGAGCCCAAGAAAGGGGCAGAGCACTGTCAAATTCCCTCCTTTGCTGGGATTCTGTCTAGTTTGTTTTCTGCTTAGGACAGTAGAATTTCAAGACTTACTGTTCCTAATTCCCTCCTGTCAAGGTTCAAGTTTGAATTAAACACCCATACCTGAGGCCTGGAACTTCACCAGATGCCCCTTATGTGGGATCTTTGAGCATCTGCATGTCCTGGACCGAGCTTGGTACTTCAGTGGGGTTCTGTGTAACAGTGTCTTGGGGATCTGCACTCCTCTCCTGCACGTGCCATAGCTGTGTATAAGGGTTCATGCAGCTGCTGAGAGATAGCTAGAATTTTTCTGCAGGCCTGATCCATCCCAGAATTCCTGTGCTCAGCACTTGGGCGTTATATCAGGATCCCTTTCCTAATTCCATGGCTATCAGCAGGTGTGGCGTGTAATGGACAAAGGGTTTTGCCAGTGGCAGTGCAAACAGGGTGTAGAGATGTGGGCTGGTGTTATAGAAACCACATGCTTGTTAAGTGCCCTATTTAGGCTGGTCTGCATGGTCCCATTAAAGCGAGTGTTGGCTCCTTTGATGGGGCACAAGGCTGGTTTCCTTCATGCTTTCCCTGATTTATGTCCCAGCAGAGGACGTCAGTGGGGAAAGACCAAGTAACAAGAGAAGTGAGCCAAGCCTCACCCCCTTGGCATGATAGGACATCAGATCCTTCAAATCCTCGCCTTTGGCAGCCTGTTAGTTACGGGGCTTAAATCATGCCTTTTAAGGCTCAGGTAGAGACACTAAAAAGCTTGTGCCTTTCTGAATTAGGGCCTGGATTGTGTAGTTAGGGTCATTTTCTCAATTAGCTAAACATAAATCAGTCTAATGAGGCACTTGAGAGCACTGGGCAGGTTTAGTACCTTGTCTCTCCTGCCTCTGTCCTTACCACTCCCACCTGCTTGTTTGGCTGATCAGCCAGTGATTTTATTTTTCCACGCTTCCAGTGCCGAGCAGTGGGTTTTGATGTCTGAACTGATTTTCACACCTGGCACGTGAGTGCAAGAGGAGAGAACTGGGAGAAATTACTCTTGGGCAAGTAGGTAAAGCCCCTCTTACGTGTGGCAGAGATTCAATGGTCTCAGCACTCCAAGCCACCCTATCCTCCTTCAGGGGCTGGAAACGGTGTCCTATTGAATGGGCAGTGGTGGGTGGTGACATCAGTGCAGAACGTCCAGCAGCAGCAGGGATGTGATTGATATCTGGGACTGGAAAGCACATGTTGGGGCTGCAGCTCTAGAGCTGGGTAATGGAACACGACTCCTTTTCCAGTAGCCTTTTCCTTGGCTCCACCATGTAAAGACTGTGCTGTTTCCTGGAGACTGATGGAAATTTGAGATGAGATAGGTTGCCCTGGACCCACTTCAGCCCAGTGCTCTGGTGGAGCCTTGGGATCCATTTCTGCAGGCAGCAAGAGAAAAGCTTGGAGGTTCCTCACAGCAAAGAATGAAACCCTAAGAGATGAAAGAGCCCATTGCATGACTTGAGATGCGATTGAAGTGGATAAAAATCATCCGAGGGAAAGCTGCAGTGTTGGGGATATCCCTTCAGTCTCTTACATTGTTTAGAATTGGGGAGGATGTGGCAGAATGAAGGAACAGAGTCACTTCACCCAGACCATGCATGGGCTGAAGCTGTGGCCCTCTCTCAGTCAGCTTTCAAGGGCTGGAGCTGAGTAAGACAAAAACACCCAAGCACCAAAAAAATGTTCTGTGGGTAATAGACGTGAAATATGAGTCATAAATAAATCCCTGAGTGATGGGCCTTTTTAACTTCCCCACACAAGGTTTCTAGCAGTTGCTGAGTGCTGGTGATGTATCTGAACGTGATCAGCTGATGTGATCCTCTCATGTTCATGTTGTCAGGGCTGAATCTCGCCCTTCAAATGTCTGTCTTACATTTTTCTCTGCAGTAATTGGTCTTTGTTCTGGTTTGCTGGTGTTTCCTGATTATGCAGGACCAAATTGAGCCCCAAATCTCAGCCTGGGAAGGCATTGCTCTGAACTTGCTGTGGCTTGGGAGCCCTCAAATACTGTGATGAATTGTAATGGACCCGCTGCAGATAAGGACGTGCAACAGGAGCAGCTCTAAATGCACAGTTGCTGACCTTGCGTTGCATTAGTCCCTAACTATTTCACCTCCACAGCTTCCTCCCTCATTGAGCCAGGAAAGGAGGAGTAGAGCAAAGGACAGAGTCACTCCATGAGCTACAAGCTTAGCAATGGTGTCTGGCTGGTGATGTATACCGAGTGAGGCTGTGGCTGCTCTGCCATCTTAAGTCCAGCAGCAACGGAAGTAGGAGCCCTTCAGCTGCCTCCCATGGAGCTAAAGGGCAGCTGACCTTCTTGGCCATTGCCTTCATGGGGACCACTGTATCCCCATGAGAACTGAAGGGATGGAGAGCCCTGGGGGACGTTCCTAGGCAGCAGGTACCAGCACCTCCCTGCTGGTGTGACTCCTTCGCAGGTAGGAGCTGGGTATCCTGCCAATGGTGTCTCAGCAAGCCATGTTACCTTGCTCCCTTCCTTTTTCCATGTGAGAGGGAAGCTCTTTGTACTGCCGCTGCCCTAGGAGGTCATGAGCCATCAGCCCATCAAGGATACCTCACTAGAAGCGTTTGTTGGCTGTGTTTAAGAGTCACAAACTGGCTGTCCCTTGGATTGTTAGCTTGGGCAACAAACTCCTGGCAGAGCCATGCTGTGAGCCTCTGCCAAAAGCTCTGCTGAGTACACTCGCTGCCTCGGGCACGTGACCTAGGTACAGCTCTGCCTTTGCAGGCTTAAGTCACTTTCCCCATTCCAGTGTAGACAGACTCTGTCCCTGTCCCATGGAGGGGTTAATCCAATTCAGAGATCATTTTCTTCAAAGTTTCCCAGTTTGCATCTGGAGTAGGTTTCTGAGCATCACCCCAAGCCCACATGATCTCTTAAATAGTTCTGTAGCTGTTTAGGTGATGACTCTGGTTGCTGATGGTGCAGATTTCATTGTCTGTGGTGCTGATGGTCTCCTAGAGGTTGTGTCTCTGGCTTGGCTGTCGTGTGAGCTGCAGCTGCTCCCACGTTTTGGTGGTTTGCTTCATGGAGAAGATGATACTCTTTGGCGTGAGGATGTGCTCATGAAGAACCAGGTCCATTCCTGGGTTTTCCTAACGTGCTTCTCTGAGCCTCCAAGAGGAACATCCTGCAGCTGTTTTAAAAAGTCATGCCTCATTCTCTGCAGGATTTTCTTCTTGCTTCCAGATCTTTTTTTCCCCCATCTGCTAAAATGCCAGTTGTTTTCTTTTCTTCATTCCTCAAATCAAAATATTTAGCAGTGGACTTTTCTCCATGACATCCCACTGCATCCCTTAACTACTGTGGAGTGTTCATCAGTCTCCCTGACATTAACCAGTTCTGCAGGAAAACAGCACTGCCAAGCAGGCAGGCTCCACTCCTGGACAGTATCTGGTACTGTCAGTGACAGTCCCCCTGTGAGTCTCTCAGGGATGATGCTTTTGCTGGCAGAACTTGAGAAGCTGTTGGAAAATACTTTCCTTGGCCTGGCAAGTTGCACTTGGGCCCTCATGGTGCTCCTTCTGGCCTTCAACATTATCCAAGCTCTATCTGCTTTTCAGAGGAGGGAGTCACCATTTGCTTTTCAAGTACGAGTCAGTCTCCTCTGCCCCAGTTGCCTGCCACACTGGGGCCTTTCATTATGTGCACCCTTCCAAGCCACTCGTTTTCTTTTCTCCTTCTGTGTTTCAAACAGCTTCCCTTTCTACTTCCAGCAGCTGCAGAGAAACTTCATGGATCCATCTGTCCTCCAGGCCAGGAAAATAACCAGGGCTCCCCAGAGCCACCAGGCTGAGCAGAAGTTGGGTGAGCACAGGGTGGTACTGGAAATGCTTAAATTCATAGAACTGAAACTCTGTAGGATTAAACTCACAGCCAGTTTTAGAAGCCCACGTCCCTGCTGTCCTTCCCACTTCTCCCAGGCTTTGGGGTTATCCGTGCTCACGGTTACACCCTAAACACTTGCACTCAGAAATCATTGCTTTCACCAACCGTGTCTGTAACCCCAGAGGTGGCTGGTTTGAGTTGGTCACCTCCGGGCAGGTGTCAAATGAAAACCCAGCTGGGCATTCCTGGGGAGAGCCAGAAGGAGACTTCCTGGTGGAGTCGAGGCCTGGGGAAGGCATTTGGGATGGCTGCTATCCTCAAACACATCAAAGGTGCGAATGGCTTTTATCAAGAGGCAGTAAAACTAATCCAAAGCCCACTTTAATGTATTTGCCACATATTTGAAAAGGAACTGATTTCAAAAATGCTTTCGAGTTTTAAAAATTCTTCTGGATCTTTGTCTTAGAGCTCTTTCCACTCTGGAAACCTGACGCTTTTGTTTCTGGGATCCCAGATGTTCTGGATTCATGACTGAGGGAAGATTGAGAACTAAAACTATTTCTAAATCTCTTCTGAAATATGGGCACAAATAGTTTGGCTTTTTTTCCTAGCTCTAAACCCCTGTTAAACTCGGTTGTTGTTTTTTTAAAACCCAGCCATGCTTACAGTAAATACCACCTCCTCAGTCAGCAAGTGAGACATCTTCCCATTCAGTTGTCAAAAACCCCTCATTTCCACCTCACTAAGCCTGCAAGACACTGGCCTTTTGACCTGCTGGGGTGCTTGCCCCTAGTCTGGAGCTTTAGGCCGGCCTGTTCTGCTGGAAAAAATCGACCTTTAGTGTTTAAAACAGGAGCAAATCCTTGGCAAGATCAGAGGAACTGTAGTCTTTCTCATTTTCTTTCTTTCTTTCTTTTCTTTTCTTTTTTTTTTCCCTGCAGGAGAGTTTAAACATCACTGCTTTCATTGGGAAAGGCGAGTGACTTTCCCATGCCGTAATACCCAGCAAGTGTTGAGAGAATGTGGTTACATAAAGCCATATTTTTAATACAACCGACAGACTGTCTTGAGAGCTAAGTGTTTTTTGACAGTTTTTATGCACCTGTTAATTCAAAGCTCTTAACATGTGCCAGTTAAAAAGAGCCAGGCACTAAAACATCCACCCTGTGGACGGCCGGGGCTCAGCTGCACGCCAGAGCACAGGGAAGCTGTGCAAGGTAGAAACTTGGCTTCTCTCACTGCACCAAGTGGTACAGAGCTAATTCAACTCAGAGCTTTTGTTTCCCAGTCCTGCTTGGCCTCGTAGATTCCTGCCTCTGCTTTGGACCTGAAGAACAGCTGACATTTCTTTGGGTTTCTTCTATTGGCTTTTCTCACCTATGTCAGAAAAGATTCCCAACTTCCTGTCAGGGCCATGTCCTTAAAAGACAGTACTGACAATACACCTCCAGGCTCCTCTGCTAAATTTGTGCCTCCTTGTTTTCCTGATAGTGGGGTTGCTTTTGGTGATCAGGTACAGCCCAGATGGAAACCTGCTGCGCTGTCCTCCAGTGTATCACCTGGCTCAGGTATCATCTCCACTCCACTCCCTGCTCAAGTGGTCTCTTCAGACAGAAAGGAAGTTCTTCTCCTCTTGTGTAATATTTTCCTTCCTCTCCACCCCTTCAGTGTTACAAACTTTCAATGTAGAGATTATCTTGGGGTCGTTTTAAACCCCTCACAGCCAGATCTTCCCCCTTCTTCTGTGACTTTCTCTGCACACTGTATTTGCTCACATCACAACTCCCCAGTTTTAGGGTTAGGGTTAGGGTTAGAGTCTGGCTCTGCACTCTGTGGATCACCCAATGGCCTCATCCTTGGGGAGAAAAGCTTGAAAACTCAGCACCATGTGACATAAAGCCTCAAAAAAGCCCAGGCAGCGATAAAAGCAAGAAAGCCTGAGAATTTTAAGTACTTGCAGATGCTGACACAGTCATTTCCGTGGCAGAAATGACCAGCTAATCATGAAATGAGTAGCCACTCATTTTTTGTGCCAGTGACTGTGCATTTGGGATGTGTTTCTGTGTGAGGAATGGTTAGCATGCCACTGCCCCTCTCCTGCTGTGGAAATTTAGTCAAGCTTAATCAAGCATTCAGCTGATAATTGCACTGCTTTGAGGAGATGGGTCCGTGGCAGCTCTAGACCTTTCCTTTATCTCAAGGCCAAAAGGCATGAGGGGAGTCTCAGGTGTTAAGCCCAAAGCTTAACAAAGCAAACATCAATATTCCTTCTTGCATCTCTGCTAAGCTCCCTACAGGCTGCATTTAGAGATCTGGCTGATGGTGAATAACCTGTCAGAACAGTGTTAGTGTCCCTGAATGCTGCATGTGAGCTTGAACTGACAGGAGGGTTCTTTAAGCAGGAAACACGAGGTGAGGGCTTGCCAGGACAATAGATGGGGCTAGGATTCCACCTCAGTAACGCTCAGGCTGCTTACTGCAAAATCATCTGGCAGGACAAATCTGCTCCAGGTCTCCTGTGTGCACACTGTTCTTTGTGTTGTATTAGCTAGAACATGGTATATAGTGTTTTTATTGGCTTTACATTTTACACTGACTGCAGGAAGACATATTATACCTCATCTGGCATAAATCCTGTTGGACCACACTTACCCTGTGACAATTCAGAGGATAAATTGGACCAGGCAGAGTGGTATACACTCCATCAGTGTTCTGCTGCATGCAATCACAACAGTTTTAATCATGTCCTGGATACCCTCAGACAAAATTTTCTGTCTCAGTACTGCCCAGCTGTGCAGGTATATGTTATGCTTATGATGTTTCCTTGAAAAATGTGACTCTGCACCTGCTGAAAAGTTGCATTACTGTTATTTCTTGCACTTCTACTTCAGCAGCTGCTGTGCATGGACTTGACCTTAGCCTGTGTCTTTTCAGGGTGTACCTTCCAAGCAAGATTAACATTTTGCTGGGGTGATCTCCTGTTCTGGAATGACAAAACTGGAAAGGATCTCAACACGTCCTCTAACTCATAGCCACAACCAAGTCCACCCTGTGTGTCCTGACTGGTAATTGTCTGATAGTTCCTGCCTCCTGCAGTGATGGAGAATCTGTCTCTCAGCAGTGGAAGCTGAGTAGAACCCAAGGTCTAACTGAAAACTCCACAGCTCCGCTTTAACCTGGCTCTTCTCGCCCCATTAACTGTGTTTGAGGAGAACGGTTTTTCTCTTCCCAAGGCACAGCCCTTTCTCTGTGTTACCCTTTAAAGCACTTGCACAGCAGGCTCTGCAGTGAGGCAGGGAGTGAAGTATTCGTGGTGGGAAGCTTCCCAAACTCGCTCAGATCTGTTGAGATTCCAGCAGCGACGGAGCCATCTGTGACTCATCTTCGTGCTCGTGCGTCAGCTCGTGGAGAGATCCTCAGAGCAAGCAGGGCTCTCATTGCCTGCATGCTCTCACAGAAAACAGCACCAGGTTCCTGGTGGTTTGTCCTCACGAGGGGACAGGGCTATGATGCAAGATAAGTTCATAAGGAAAGTATGGTGGTTGTTTACTGCTCTGAAACACGCTCCATTTTCAGCTACAGGAAAACTGTAAGAGTCATAATCCTTGCTGAGAGCTGAGCTACTTCTCCAAACCAATTGACTGCATTTCCATCTGATTTAAATTTGAGAGAACTGCTCGTGTCCCAAAGCTGAATGATTTTATCACCTCTTCACCAGACCCAGCATATGATGACAGGTTTTTTTGATTGAACCAGAGAATAACTTTGCTGAGAGATCTCCCAGTTTTCACCCATCTGAGGAGCCCTGATGTTTCCTTAGGTTCCTTTTGCTGCAAAGATGGGTTGCTCTGAGAGCAGAACAGTTCTCTCAGGATTGAGAGCAAAGGGAGGCTTCAGCAGAGCCTCCAGATCAAGCTTGAAGGTAGGACCTTCTTTCCTTAAGCTCAAGGAATATGTGTAATTTTTAATTTTTTTAAAAGTGTGTGTTAACTACATTCAGTTAGAAGAACTGCTCATGGGGCAAAATGTGCGAACCTGACTTAGGATGCTAAAAGTTAATTGCATTGCTTAAAAATGTACAGAGTAAAATCTAAGGGGCCTTTCCTTTGGCATGCTCTTTCTTCTTTGGAGAACTTTCTGAAAACCCCTTCCTTGGACTGGTAACCATGCGCTGTCTTGGAGCCAAAAAGAGTTTGGCAGAGAGGTAAATCCGAAGTGTCAGGCAGCAGCGAAGCACTCGAATGCTGCTGCAGGTCTCCAGATTAATTTCCAGGACAGCTGCAATAGCTGATCTACCTGGACAAAGATTCTCCTGTGCGCAGCCACGTGCAGCAATGAAAACAGCAATTTCCACTGATACTTTCTGCCCAAGAACAGATCTGTTGCAGATTTCACATCCCCTCCATTGAAGTATCTCCGAGTCCAAACTGGACAGCTTGGTTCCCTCCAACATCAGAGTGTGGTTGGTCCTGAGGATCCTGGGCTGGAATTCCTCACTGTCAGCCGTAGAGGGAGCCGTGATGAGAGGCTGGGATGTGGAAGGAGCTTCAGCACAACAGGGATCGCCCAGTTTGGAATTGTGCAGCCCTCGCTGAGGGAGGGCGGGGCTGATCTGCTCCTGAGGGTTTCTGGCCAGCGTGTTCTGGGGTGAATGACAGCGACCAGGGTGGATAAAGGATGCTTTGTGCCATGGTCAGATTCAGATACCTGGGGGAGGGGAGCAGGGAATGAAGCAATTCTGTTTGTTTTGAACCAAAACAGTCCCAAAAAAAAGAAAAGAAAAAAAAAAGAGAGAGAAATACTGAGTCAACTTAGGACATGGTGTTTGATCCAAAACACAATGTTCCATTTTAGGGTTTAATTTCATTTTTTTCCTAAAGTCGGGTTTTTCAATAAAACCTCCAAAAGGCTCATTTCAGAAACACCTACATGAAGTCAACCCCTATGCTTTGAAAACACTTTGGAATGAAATGTTTTGAAGTTTAAAAAAAGAGCCTCCTGTATTAGGCTTGTTGGTTTTGTTTGGTTTTTTGGAAAAAGGTGCTTGTCAAATTCAGCCCAACTTCATGAGTGGTTTATGTCCCTCCAAAATTAAACTCTGGTCAAAATTACTGTTTGCTGCACAAATTCACCCACTGTATCTATGGATCTGCCGAGGGCAAAACGGAGCCTGGGATTCAATCTGGAGCTGTTGGAACCAGGGAGGAGAACCCAGGGGGTTTGCACAAAGGAAACGACTCAGCTCTCAGCTATCAAACCCCAGGCCTTGCTTCCTTTCCAATGGCATCTGGAGTCCCCTGGCTCCACGTGGCCAAAATTCCCATTGTCTCCATGAGAAGCTGAAGAAAACACCAAATGAAGAAGGGAGAAGAACACGGTAAGAAATGGCCCCAACCCATCTTATTTATCTGCTTCCAAGAAAAAAAAAAAAATGAGCATGAGACATGGAAGTTTCTTTTCAGGCCCTTTCTAATGACTTGGATGATCCAGTGAAACAAATGAGAGCAGCCAGGAGAGTGCTCTGCTCCAAAAGGGCAGGGAAATATTTGCCAATGCAGCAGCTCTGCAAATGTGTGAGGCTGTTAAGCTCCTAATCCCATGTCTTATTTTTATGAATTTTCACACTAGTGGGATATAATGAACGTTGAACCCAAAGACATTAATTACTCGGGTCCTTTTTTTGAGAGGAATTTCGATGGAGTGTAACGTTTTAAATTACAAGGTGTGAAATAAACTCTACAAAACTTACAGCTTTAGTGGAGGAACTCCAAAATCAAATAAAAATGCAAAACCGCTGATGAAGTCCAATTTACTGTAAAATGCCCTGGATCATGGTGTTCCAGTAATTTTTTTTTTCCTACATACTTTGGTTAAAATAATTTATATCCGCTGCAGTGTTTATGTACCTTAAGCTTTATTTATTAAAGGATATGTATATTTCAAGCCCAGTTTTAATGAGACATGCTGAAATCTGTAAGGTACAGTGTGACTTTTGTTCTAATCAGCACTAAATCTCTTCTCTTTACTTTTTCTGTATTGAAAATATTCATGTTGGACGGAAAGGGCCGTGTGTGTATATAAATTTCAGAAACGTATAAATATATATGTAAAGTAATAAGCAAAATTTATTTCTTTTTTTTTTTTTTTCTATCATCAAGGCAAATACTCCATCATTGTTCAGTCTGAGCACTTAAAATCACGGATGGATTTTATCCTTGTTCTTAGAACGGGACAATTACTTCTTTTTTTAGGCAAATTATGTATTTGCCAAAGATTGTGCTTTAGGTTGGCTGAAAGTGTTTGGGAATTCACATCAGCTTGACGAACTGTTTTGGCAAAGGAAGAAAAAGAAGCCCAAGCATTTTGGCTTTGTTTTCTAATGAAAAGTTTTTGAGATTTCGTTTTGAACCAACACCCTTAAACTAACATTAACATGAACTTAAAAAAACTTGGGAAACCGACAAACTCCTTAAAATTCTGAATTAAATGGGGCCTAAGGGATGTTCCTTGGGGAAGGTGATTTGAAAGTTTCTTCCTGTGTTTTTGTTCTTGCAAGGAAATAGAAAATATTTTTGCTTAAATAGATGTATTTGAAAACTGTAATGTTTATGGCCGTTTCAGTGTAGCATTAGCAGTAAGTTTGAAAATTATATTCCGTTTAAGGAACTTAATCAAACTTGAGCCATATTTTCAAGACATTGTAGAAAGCCTGTCTTTCACTGACACCTCAGGATGAGATAAAAGCTATTTAACTGCTTAACCTTTACTGATAGCACTCAAATATGGATATGAAGCAGGTCGTGCAATGTCCCATGCAGTCCCTAAACCACTGCTGAAAATGGTACAATGGTTCCTAAATCCCTTTAAATGTAGTAAATGGTATCATGGGCAGGAAAGTGACTCTCTTTCCATAAAGAACAGCCTTTGAGGAAAAGGAAAAAGTCCATTTTGCCAACTTTTGTTTCGATTTAATGAAAGAAGGAAATAGAAAAATCTTTAAAGATTCCTGCCGCAAAGAGGGCAAAACCTCTTCTGTTTTAAGAGATGTGGCAAACGGAAAATTTCTGGTAAAAACCATCTTTGCTCAACTTTTGCCCAAATATCTATGTTTCAGAGGCAATCTGTAAATACAGAAGGTTTCAGGTCTGATGAGCCTGATTTCCTCACCACGCTTCCCTCCTCCTCACCTATTTTCTGGTGAACCTGAAGGCACGAGTTCCCAGCAAAGCAAAGTGAAATCTGGGAGCAGAGGGGGGAGACTTCACTCCCTTTGTCCCATGGAAAGTGTTTGCTTTAGAAATGAAGTGCATTTCTCAGAAGTGAACCCCGGAGCCCAGAAATGGCTGACCAAGGAATTTAAAGGGAGAAACGCTGGGAATCAGGGAGCAGAGTAATAAAGCACAGGTTTGTTCTGTAACAAATTCCAGCACTTGCGAGACTCTTTTAGACATATGGAAGTCCATTTAGGAGGAAAATTGGTTGCAGCCGCTGATTCAGAACCTGTTGGAATCAGTGGAAATGCTTCCATTGTCTTCTGTCCTGAAGAAATGGTGTTTCTGTCCTTCCTTCCATCCCTGGCCTGTGCTCACTCTTCGGGCCATATGGATTTCATCTCCCTCAAAGACATGTAAGAGAAGAGGGTTTGGCTGTTTAACAGCACGATGGAGCTGTGTGGACAGGAATGGCTGATTTCTACTTGATTTGCTACAAATCAGGTAACCAGCAGCTTTGGAGGAGTCACCTGGGTGCATCTGGCTCTCGTATCCCAGAGCTGAATGTGGCTTTAATCACATTAGCACATTAATTGTGCCCCTCAAGACGAGCTCAGAGGAATGAGGGTCTGTGTTTCTGCAGTCATCTGATTCCTGGATTCTGACCATAATTGCCAGGCTATCCCTGGGAAAGAGCACTGGGTAATTGCTTATCTGGATGGTGCCCCCCTTCAGCTATTTCAGACTTTTCTGGTGCTAAACCCAAAGCTGTCTGCAGGGAACGAGTGAACCAAGCCCATCAACAATTGATCTTAAAGGATCTATTTCTCTTTCTGCAAGGCAGGCTCCCAGAAATGGGGGCAGAGAAGGGAGTGGGTGCTCCCAAGCACTCCCTGTTCTCATAGGGTGCCACCTCCAGACATTCTTGGGATCACTCTCTGCCTCCTACCACCGAGGCCAGAACAAGTCCCCACGGAAGGGGTGACAACCTGTGGAGCAAGAAATGTTCAAGTATTTCAGCCTCTAGAAGAAAATATTGATATTTTCAGACCAGAGCTAGGCTTGAGGGAGTGCATGAGAACAGACAGATCAGTTCACCCCACTGCCACCTCAGGCCCTCTGTGTGGCCCAGACAGGTCCCTTCCCTGTCCCTCATTCCCTTTGGTTCCCTCTGCCTTTCCCTTCTGGTGCTCCCTGTGGGATGAGAAGTGCCTTGCGCAGAGGTGCCTGTCTCCTGTTTGTAATGACAGCCCCAGTGTCAGCTCCAGCAAGAGGGGATGTGCCATCACAGAAACCTCCCCTGAAACCAGTTCTGGTATCAGCTGGCTCTGCTCTCCTCCTCTCGCCACCGAACTTGTGAGTTTCGTGGCAATCTTCTCTGGGTATTTTGGACAATGGATGTGTTTCTTGCCATGTAATTAAATTATCCACTTGAGAAAGAAAAAGATGTGGTTTTGCTCCCATTACAAAAACAAACAAACAAGGACTGATATTTATTACAGGCCAAGGCTACTCAACAAGTGTTTTCTGGAACTCTAATAAATTGCTGAAGAAAGTTTACAGCTGAGCCCTAAAGATGGTTTAGTTTTCCAAGGGGCTGGGATGTATTTATTTCCCATTTTCTTAACCCACAGTATGGTGAACAGCTTAACGTGCTCTTTCCAGGGTTCAGATGGTGTCAACCCAAACCCATGCTCTTCACCCCGAAACAGTTAACCACTTTTTAATTAAAACCACACCAATTATTCATTTGCAAGTTTCGCATTTATTTTTCCCCGATTGCTCAGCCTGCTATTTGGTTTTGCTCCCACTCCGTTAAAACAGCTTCCAAAAAAAAATTGGAAAAAAAAAAAAAAAAAAGGAAAAAAAACCTAAAACCTCCACCCACGCACCAAAGCCGAACAACAGAAGTAGCCAGCAAGGAGCCTTTCAACCAAAGTGAGGATCTTGTCCTGTGCAGCTCCCGTGGGGTCTCTGTCCTGTTGTGTTGCCCGTGCAAGGAGCAGCCCAACAGTTCAGCAGCCAGGGACTCTCACCCTGCCACAGTTCAAACCCTCTCCTCCCTTCAGGCACATCATTTGTGCACAGAGATGAGTGTGGACAGATGTGGGAGCAAGGCACTTAAACACAAGTTGGTTGTTAAGCACGTGCTTAAGTATTTGGCCGGATTAGCAAACCGGTTTTGAAGGGTTTGCATTTAGAGAGAGCCCCCAAAACATTAGAA